>JAQGCB010001476.1:0-14393 GCA_034698835.1 Protaphorura tricampata
ACTTTCTCAAACTCAACTGAATTATGTACGTATATTAAAATACCTCCCCCTTCCTGCTCTGAACCAGTGTCTGACCTATCGGACCTTATCATATTATAATTTTGTATAATGTACTGATTGTCAAAATCTCGATTAGAATTTAGCTTTGTCTCAGTACATGAAAAACAAGTCAGTTTAACATAGCTTAATAGGTTCACGACTTCTTCAAACTTATTTCTAATTGAATTGGCATTCCAATGACACCATTTGTAACCTTTACCGAAGTTATACTTAATTGTATCATTATCCAAATAACTATTAGCCTGCTTATCTACATTATCAACATTAGTTGTAATATTTGCAATACCCGGCAAGAATTCCCAAAGATTCTCTTCATTTTTATCTTGATTTCTGTTGTCTAAAGGTGTAAACGTTGGAATTCCATCACAGCACTTTCCACATACCCAGGTATTGTTTTTCTTGAAGTCAACTTATAATCTGTGTTCAGTTTGACGCCATAATTCAGTATTTTGATAGTTCTCAAACTTTCACTATTTTACTGATGCGCCTTTCAATTAAACTGCAAAAGATTACTATTAACAAAGAATTCATAGGTTAGGTGGGCGTGCAAAGTAGAAAAGAATTACACTGTTGAAATTTAGCCTCTTGCATTCATTTGCAAACGATATACTGCATTGGAGGTCATTGGACTTTCCAAAATGTTTGCAGTAAACATTACAGGTGATCTTGTGTGGAACATAGTGTGTCATATTTTCGAATGTCTGGCTAGTCGCGCGTGACTGCGGATGTAGTAATTTGATCCACTCGGTCCTTTTGATTCGGATTACATAATACATTACAAGTATCTGCTAAGTCAGAATAATGCCGAAATATTAACCAAGCGCTGAACGACGAAGAAGACAAGCCCACATAATTATTCTCACTGTGTGGTTGACATTCGGAGCACTGATTCAATGTCATGTGGATGACTGCGTACGAAGAGATTTAATATAGTGAACGGTTGCACCAGAAAACTAGTCAGTCAGCTACACTGATGACATGTCAAATGTGCTAACATGGTTACCGAACGAGGTAAAAAAAAGTTCAAGTCAAATTGTGAATGTCAGTGGAATACCAAAACTAGTGGGAGCTTTTCGGAATACCATTCGGTTGGTTTACACTAACAGTTTCAGAGACAGTTTTCCACATCTTGTTTGTTTTCGGCCTAGCTCCGCATTTCCGAACGGAGAAAGTTTTCCTATGTACACATAGAGTTGAGAATTGGAATGAGAATGAGCTGGTTGGAGCAGGAAGTACATACTTGGTTTGATCTTATCATAATCAATGAAGGTTTTTCCTATGGCATGCCCTAGAAACATTAAACTGGACAGAATGATATGGATCTTTTTATTTTGGAACTTACATGTGTATGCTTTGGTCATGAATGAAATTAATACTCAAAATTCTTCATATTTACGGCTTTATAATAGAAATATCAGTTTAATTCAGGGGTTTAGTGTTGCTACTATTAATTAACTGTCGATGACCATTTAGTCCCCTATAGTACAGTTTCACTGATGCAGTTTCACTCGACTTTCGCTATGGCCACATAGAGCAGATATGACGTGACTGCTTCGAAAAAGACTTTATCTACAAACGCTCGGGCTTACGGTGACGGATACCTTCTTCTTGACTTTTTAGAGACTGGATAATCCGGAATCCTCGAACTCGCGCGCTAGGAAGGAGTTTTGAGCAGTTTAGTATAATTTTACGAAAGACCGGGACATACATATGTGGTGAAGGGATTTTTTTTGGAATCTAAAATAGGTATTTCTGGAGGCATGGACTTTCTCCCCCTGCTGGATTCTTGTGTCCGTGCCGTAATGTAATGTATATTCAGAGATTTGCCAACTTTTTCTTAGAAATTGAGAACGAGTACCCCCTGCCCTCCTCAAATCCTAAAAGAAAAGACTCCTAGACTTGAGAAAAAAAGTAAGTTGAGGGTTTGTGTGCATTTCCGCTCCGATTGTACTGCTTAGTAAGTAAGGATTAACTTTTTTTTTCAGGGTTCCTTGGTTCTTCTTCTTCTTCCCTTTTCCAGGCAATTCAGGCTTTGCAATGCATTTAAGTGAATGTGAAAAGAAAAAAATAAAGAAAGAGAAGAAACTTGGGGGTTTGGGGAGAAGTGAAGTTAGCGATTTACTTTCCAAATTGAGGAAATGGGAATCCTCCTATGACCGTAGTATTTTTTTTTCCCGCAGAAATAAAGTTACTCACTCAAGATAAATGTTGAGCGGCAGATGCTTTCCAATCAAACATTAAATGCAGACTGGAACAGTAAGACTTAAGAGAGAACTGGTCTTGATTTTGGTTTTGGCATCTTCTTCTTCTTCTCTCCCCCTACACATGTCCATGTACATTCTATTCTCATTGTTCTTCGTTTCGTTTCGTGTAAAGGAAAGATTAACTGCTCAGATTGCTCAGGCTAGTCGGTCGGGAGATTTGATTTCGTTCATTCAAATGCCCGCCTTTTTATAGACCTTTGCTGTGTTGTATGCATGCACGCGGGTAGTCTAACCAGTCGACCGGTTTAGTCTATACTATATACTACTCTTTTTTGTTGAATTCAATTATTCCACTGCTGAAATTTCTAATCACATTTGCCTTAGAAATTAATTTTCGTATACTTGACCTCAATTCCAACTATGTCCTGTTTATGGGTTGAGCAATTGTTTGGGCTTCTAATATCGGTCTGTCCATCTCGTTACACGGTTAAGCGTTCATTCGTCTTTTGTGGTCTAGGCTCCATGCTGTGTAGTATTTTCAACCTAGGAACTATTCTTTCAACTTCTGTCTAATCACATAAGCATTTGTTTTGTTCAATTTCTGTTCTTGAAGTTATTTAAGTACATTTCTCATGTCACATAACTATGTAGTCTTGACAAATCATGCCAGTCTGACAAGGTCTCATGTTCCAAAGAAACGGATTTTAAGGAAATACTACCTTAGAGACTTGACTTTGCGTTTGGAGTTGTTGAAATCCTTGTATTAGTTTTTGTATTTTGTAAATCATTCGAAATTTTCGGATTGTTCTCGATAGTACAATATTAAATTCGGATTCGCCAACATTAATAATAATTATAAAATTATTTTTGGCAATCTTGTTTTGAAAATTATTATTGACTGCAACCTAAAGGAATCATACTCGGATTCGAAAATTTTAAGTGTAATGTGTCTGTCCCACTTTCTCTTGACATGTTTGCATAGCTCTTCCCGAATAAGTGATCCCTTACTTCCCGAAGAAATGTGGATTCCTTGGTTGCGTGCATCATATTTCATGGTTTATTTGCGCATTAACTCATACACAAATAGTGAGAGAGAGCGAGTATCAAATACGAACGAAAACAAGACTCAGGAAGGATGAGAGCGGCCGCCGCTCTAAGAATTACCAACAACCGGCATCAACTTTCTTCTAAAAGGCTTGGATTTCTCAATACCTTTCCTAGCACCCTCGCATTCATTCACTTGAGTAAATATTTAGAGAGTGACGGCAGTCTCGGTCTGAATGCCTACGTACAACAACAAAGGGATTTAGTCTAAGTATCATCCAAACATTTCTCCTAAACCTACACAAGCAAATAGTCGTATCTAAAATTGACTTTAGAAAAAATCTAGGCGTACATATTTTAAAATTCAGGCTACAGGATTTTACACAACCCACTTCTTTCTGTATAGAATTAATATGATGAGGACACAAGGCTCGCTGTAATTGACATTGCCTCGTTGGGCGGACAGATTATTTCCTTTGGCATAATGTTGATTAGGCTTTTTGGTAAGCTCTTTTGTGTTGATCATGTAATTAATTTTGAACAACCTACTGATCCAACTACTCCAAGGATTGTAATTAAATTTTATCAGGAAATGGAATTACAGTTGTCCATTTCAATGGACGAATTCAATAGACTTCCTGGTCGTCTATAATTATTTTAATGATTCCTCCTTATTTTGATATTTTGGTCGCAAATTGTGTTAATACGATGGTTATCAGAATAGCGTCGAAATTCACGACTTCTACTTGAGTTGGTAATTGAAAACAGTTCCATTATGTATGTTACTAGGTCATAATAATTTCTTTAATTTTCGAAATTTGAATTTGAATATATCTTAAACCTTAACCCGATGCAAATTGAGTTCTTATGAATGTTAGAGAGGCCAGCGTTACGAGGGAATGTTTGTACGGCATTGGTATTGCCCTTTAACCATAGCACTATCTCCTAGACTTGCAGAGCGGGTGCGGGTCAATCATCTTAATTAAATGCTATCGTCAGAAGAAGACTCGATAATGTTAGTAAGGAATGAAATGAAGTGTATATTAATTCCATACTTAGTTGTGCAAATACTTGAAGAACTCCAAATCCAATCCAGTAAATATCTCGCATGAATTTTGGTCTGTTGTTATGTATACATTTGGGTGTATTAAATGTAGAGACCGTTAATTCAAATTAAGCCGATTCATTTGCATGATGAGTGATTGTGCCTAGGGCAAGCGGGGAAAACGATGAGAGCTTATTTGTGCCGAATGGGAATTTCCGTTGTGGTTCAACCACAGAAATCCGTAAATGGAGAAAGAGCTCCTGGAAATATTGTATTGGAGTTCTCACAAGGGAGGCATGTTGTGAAGCCACCAATATCCACAATCATCTCTCTTCTTCTAAGTGGAGAATTTTACTGCTGTTAGAATATAAGTAAACGGAAATATACAGACGCTCCTCCCTTACTGCAAACAACTATTGCTTCAGTCCAAATGCAAATATGTGCATTTTTATGCTTCCGTACATTTATTTGTCTGCATTAGAAAGTGCAATCATTGGAATGAATCCTCACGAAATAACTTCAACGAACGTACAAAGTATATATCCGTCTGTCTGTTCGGGATACTAGCTTCATACAGGGTAGACTAGAAGAAGTTGGCTCTATAGCCCTGATTTAAGAAATTCAGAGTTCAATAAATTTCATAGAAATACCCGCCTATTTAATCAAATCTATGTGGTAAGACATTTTCAAAAATTACCACATGTTTCTGTAGGGACTTACAATTAGTCATGAGGACATTTCCTCTGGTTCACCCCGCATTCGTTCCGCTTGTGATGTCTCTTTTCTACCGGATGGAGTCGAAGGAAATATAAACAAGCTCTAAATTTCTCCATGCTCACTTGTATAAACTGCCATGCATAACCCAATGCTTGTGTGCATTATGAAGTGGGATTGGCATCAATAAAATTAAGAAATGCCGTTAGCTCTTCCATTTGCACCTACGACATTTCATATGCTCCAGACAGCACTTTATCGTTCACTCAATCCTGAGCTTTCATGTCTTACAATTTTGCATTTTCTAAAGTTTGGTTCAATTACTTAAACCTGTTTCTGTACGAATTCTATATATGAAGGTAAAAAATTATCTATATTTTTGTCAGTTTACCCGAACTTCTGTAGATTTTAATTTCCTTTCCTTTTCACATCGTCTCACTTAACATACAGTATAGGTCAAAACCATAAATTACAAACTTTCTACTGTCTAGTTCGTTGACAATGCTGGGATATACATTATTATATAGTATTATTAAGTTGTTACTCGAACTTCTTAGAGGTATTGAACATGTAAATCCAGTCCCTCAACTTTTAGTCAAATAATAATAACGCCGGAGAGAGAAAATTTAATACCGGATAATAATCTTGCTTGGCAGATTAGATTCAATAATGGTCTGGTAGCAATTATTGAGCTTTTTTTGAGTGATGATTCAGAAATAGAGAAATAGTACATGAGCGCAAATATGGATAACTACCACACTTTGCACGCCTGACAATCTCGTTAACTTTCTCTTACCTTCATCCACTTTCACAATCTTGTTATTGGAAGGTACTTTCTAATTAGTACGCTCTGAAAATTGAGGTGATCCATTCCATAGCAACTCCCTTGCGATCCATTCCAAATTCATGAATCCCTTCTACGTAGAGGGTCCGCATTAAGAATCGTTACGTTTTATCGGGAGCCACACAAGGTATAGAAAAACTGCGATATACGTTTTTTAGATACTCTTGTTCTGGAGTCAGAGCGCCTAAGCAATCGATCTTGTGATATTCGCAGCGCCGCGTGTGAATTTTTTAAGGAAAAAGATATCTCCTCGTGTTCCTGGCCAAATGATACCCGAAATAATTTTTTGACCAATAAAATATAAGGATCAGATCCTGTTATTCTTATATAACTTTGTTAAATTCCTAAATCATCGACTTTTCTTCATTGTAATTTTGAACTTTGTAAGATAAACCATGTGCTCAATAAAAATTTGATCATCACGATTAATCGCAAAATCGATTGCTTCAGCGCCCTAACTCTGCAATGATATCAAAAAAAAACAAATACTTCATTGTCAGTTTCTTAAATCGTGTGGGTTCTCGAAGTAACCATTAGCGTAACACGAATATAATGGGGACCCTGTAGAGTGTTTTTCGAGTTATAGAAACCTGATTACCCAGGTATGATTGATAAATCTGTACCACTTCATAAACCAAAACTAGTCCCGACAAATGTGCATTTGCACTAAATGAATCGATTTGATGTGAAGAAATTATTTACTTTCACAAAATATATGGGTCAGTTGATTAGGTCATTGATTCGATTATGCCTTTTTCATATGGTGGCCTACGTATTTCTTCGTATAATAAGAGATCCATATGTTCAAAGATTTATGGTTTATCAGGAAAGAGTTCTTATAAAAACTTCGAATTCGTGGCCAGAACGGTTGAGATGGCTGGTTTTTACACCCAACCTAGTCTAACTTTAGGTCCATATGCTCTTTTAGACATAATTTTGACATCACAACAACTGTCAAAGTAAAGCAATGATGAGATCACTCATATTGTCTACCCAAATTCCTTGCACCCACATACTTTCTCAACGGACTCGCAAATATAAAGTGACAGTAAATATGTCATTCCTGTCGTAAGTTTTGACAAATTCCATGTGAATGCAACAGGGAGAGCGGGTAAAAGTGAGTTGATGTTTGGAAAAGGTAGGTATCCAAAGGATAAATAATGATGATTGAACATGTGACCCGGTGCAGTGGTGGAAGGAGAGAGACGAACAAACAACCACATCATATCTGTCTGACGTTCATATGTTGTGGGAAATGGAAGCATTTAGGCAATAACATGCGTACAATACCTAGTCTTACACATTGATGCGGTGTATCCGATTTTACCCATACTTTTTTCGAAACCTGACAGTCCTAATTAAGCGGACCTTTTCAAAACTTTAAGGCGATTCTCTCTCTCGAGCACTGTAAGATGCATCACCTAAACTAAGAAGAGCAATATGAAAGTAAGACTTAACGTCTAAGCACCACCGAGCGGTGCTGAAATTTTAAATCAAGGAGAAATTTCATTCGTAACACATAACCTATTGAATAATATTACTGACAACATATGTTTGTTTTTTGCACCAAAAGCATATAGGCCAAGTCAAGCTCAGTATTTTTCACACACATTCAGACGAACATAAACCACTAGGCTCGACTTGAAACGTAACAACTAAATTGTTTTCTCTTACAAGAAAACACTAAAATATATTTTTATTGACAGGCATATATTTTTTATTCTCTATCCACTCTCTAACGAAATAGTGAGGTGAATTTTTAGAAGTTAGTGTTGTTTAAAGAAACCTGAGGTAGCGGTTGGATTCGAGGATTGATTTTGGGGGATTTCTGTTTGAAGTTAGAGAAACTATTTTGTTTGTTTACAGCAAGTGTTGCACGTAGCCCCTTATCTCCAAAAATTGATTTCTGCAGTGTTTTTTGAAATTTTGTGTCTCTGACGCCGAACAAAGTCTGGTCTAGTGTAATTGAAGCATCTCTTACTGTACAATTTTACACAGTGATTTTACAGTTTTGAAGAGTGATGGAGAGGGTGAAAGCACTTTCTCCGCTTTCACCTCAGAAAATAAAATCAGTACCTTATATCCTTCAATCATTTTCATTTCAAAACGCTTCGCATTCGATTCGCATTTCATTCAACTAACTAAGCGACCGACACACACAGGAAACATTGAATGACTAAGATTTATTTTATTTGACAAAGTCATTTGCATACCCATATGTTGGTTACGCCTAACTACTGGTTTTTCCATAATTATTTAATAGATTATTTTATTTTTTCCGACAAAGAAGAAACCCCACCGTTGAATCTGTATTTTTAGAGTTTTCTGGACACACTGTAAATAGCATTGTGTTGTATGTTGGTTGTTTCCATGTATGCCGTGACAAATATATATTATGGTCATTTTTCATGTATACGGTGTAAACCAAGTGTGTCTATATGTGTGTGTGCCCAATCTGTTATAAGGTGAAAGCAGGTGGCTCTCTGGGAACTGCAAGCATATGGCCGGATCTTCGCTTTTCCGCAGTCCTTCCGCAGGCCATGCCCAAAATTGTTATAGTATATGTATTTGAGGAACACACGTACGTACGTGCCTAGATGGCTTTAGGATTTCAATTCATAAGACCTGGACTAGTTGGTACATTTGTGTAGTGGCATAACCTGAGGAAATACGAAACAAGTGAGATGACTTTACGTTAGTATAGTGTGTGTAGTATGTGAAGAAAAGACGAAGGGAGAAATGGGAAATAAATGTGCAATTGCCCCACTTTTCCTCCTTTTGCAGGAAATCAGGGCATTTTCTTCTTTCCGGCTTGTAATGGTGAATGTGTCAGGAGAGTTTGTGAAAAGGAAAAGGGTATACAATGTGAGTTATGGAGAAGATAGGCGGGAATTGTGCTGGAATTAGATGTGTCGTCTGCGTTGGGCTTCGGGGATTGGATGTCCTCGTTAATGTATTGTTTTTGTGAGCTCTTTTACATTTCCTAGGTCTAAGGATTGGTTCAAATACTCGTGTACGTCAGAACACCGTTCGAAAGCCTTAAGGGACTTAAAATTAACACAAAGTTCTCACATTCGAAGGTTCACGGGAGGACACGTGTTAGGTACCAGAGTATTCCATCATGTCAAAGTTTACAATGAATGCTGTCTTCAATGGAACAGCTTACCAGATCGATTATTTTACAGTAATCGAATATGACCAGAACCATTATTGGTTCGCTTTGGGTCATTAAAGTACCGTGAAGGGAAGGAGAGGTCACCATACGAAGGTAATAAAAAACTATCGTATTCTTTGCTGGGTCACAGAGATTTGAAGATCACAATTTTGGCTATACGAAATTTTCTTCAACAACAACACTCGATCTTCTAGTTCTGAAAAAGTGCTTCTGGACAAATTTACTCGTGCTCTTTCATCTTGCTTGCAAGGCAAAACTCAGCACTCTATACTTTTAACGTAACGATAAATTAAACATAGTATGTGAAAATTTTATTAGCCGGAATTCTTAGAATCATAGAAAATGTAGGACCCAAACCGTCTTCTCTCCACTATCTTCTGTGGAATGAATGCACTGTTTAGTGTGCAGGATGAAATTCAGGGAATCGACTCAGTTACAGTTTCAATCTTGGAATCCCTATAAATTATTTGTTGACGACAAATTTCTCACATTCATCCAACCTGAACCTGTGCTTGTGGGGCTGTGAGGCTGTGACTGTCTACCTTTCAGTGCTTCACAGTGAGAGTAAACCCAGGAGAGAAGAGGAAGAGAAAACTTGAAAGCCACATTTAATTACTTGTGTTTTACGAGGAGCACGCGATGAGAGAGAGAGGAAGAGAAAGTGGGTTTGGATTTTCTCCTACTTTCTACGAAAGAAAGAAAATGAACAAGGGCAATTGGTCTTTTTTCTTGATGTCGAAAGAACTAACCAACTGCGGTCTGTTTCTGTTCTGCTCAGAGTGGAAACTTTTGGGGCTAGCGAAATGTTTTATAGGAAAGAGTCCTCGACGTCTTTCCTATTCAGTACTATACAGCAAAATCGAGAGTTTCGCACCCGGCTAGTATTAGAAGTAGTACAGGGTGGTGCAGAACCATTACGTTGACAAGTTTGGTTGTGTTTATCGCATGTTATATTTCCCCCAAAAACGGTGTATACATTTTGTATAGGTATGGAAGCTGGACTACTAATCATATATTGTGCTTGAGGAATTAACCCGAGTAACTTTTAATTTTACACTGTAGTTTCGAAGGATCCGGGCGGCGTAAGCCTAAGTTTCGGGAAAGTAGTTATGAACCGCCCTGCAGAGACTAGCCAGGATTCCTCTCTGTACACAATAGACCACACAATATGGTTCGTATAGGGTCACAAAAATTACTTCCGGTTCAAAGACAGACAAAAGACACTACTACTCTTAGGACTTGGTACTCTTACTCCAACTCTTCTACTACGAAGTAGCATACAGTGTTGTTCGTGTCAAGATCCTTGTGTGGTGTGTGTTTTATAACTACCCCGGCCACTATGTTCATGTTCAAGTTCGGTTTTTCCAAAAAAGAGTGTGAGTGTGGCGGGTAATTCGGGGCGGGGGGTTTTTGTCTGGTTCAGTTTTCTCTACTTCAACGTCGTCGTCGTCGTCCTCGTCGTCTCCCTCTCTAGCTCTCCCTCTTCCCATAGATGATTACACTTGAGCCCAATAATCGATTCTTGGAGACTCATTCCGGTCCGCGGGTCTTAATTGATCACCATTGTTCCTTCCCTTTTCTTTCCCGTGCCGTAACTCAAACGTTTAGAAGACTACACTGTAGACACGACACGACTTGTGCCGTTAATCTTTACATATACGACGATACTACATTATAGGGCTACTACTACTAACTCATACATGAGAGAATAGTTAAGTACGTGTTCAACATTTCACTCTTAAACCTGGTCTCGTTTGAACTAAAACTGTAAGCGGAATCTTCAACTTTAATTTAATTGGAATTCCCTTGATATGACTAGAGTAGTAGTTGAGGAAGGCGTGTAAATCTATTAGAATTTAATCAGACGTCCCGCTGAGGTGCTTAAGTTCAATGTGTAATGAAAAATCCTCATCTTGTGTTGTTCGAAACTTATTTTTAGAATATTGTTAGCGATTGCCTGACCACTCGGCCATTATATGTGTGTCACCCTATTTATAGACCACCTGCTTTAATCAAAATTTTGAAATGTCCTATGACTATTCTCGGGATATCAGAAAAATTCTCATAATCTATGGATTTGCAATTATAAATGTTATTAATGTTTTCAAGGTTGTAGAGTGATACTTCCTCACGACTCTGCTCTCCATTAGTAATTCCTGCTTTTCAGTTGTGATTTCCTTGAATTCCATGTTTGACATGGCGGGTGAGACCTGATTACTTTCCTTAGATAAATCTTCGTGAGTATTTATCAGATTATTTATTAACAGCTATTCGTCTTTGACAGCCAGACAAATTGGACCATAAACAGAGTATACAGCCTTACAAAGATATGCAAAATACCTAACGTTCTCTCCTGTGAAACAATTTATGAGGAATTCATAGATTAATAGGAAACTCGTTGTGGTGTAGTATAGGGCAGGGCATTGTGTTGGGGACGGAAGACGAGAGAGGCAACTCTTACGACTAAGTACACGGTCGTTCATAATCATCTACCTCTTTGTTACAGAGCAGGTTGTAAGTATTCGGAGAAAGTTTTGTAAAGAATTTAGTGCGAAATGGGTATAAATGTCAAATTTATATTAAACTAAGAGAGAGGTCTTGAATTTTGTAGAGTAGAATTCGTCATGACTTTCAATCGCGATACATTCGTGACGTTCTATAAATTGAATATCTCCGAGGCCTAGCAGTAGCGAAGAGAGTTATACGTTATGATCCGCCCAGTATTTATTGTGGAGAACGAGAGCTGAACAGGATCCAGGAAATTGGAAGCTCCAATATTTAAACAATGAATAATTACATTAAACCACAGATGGATTCCACCAAATTTTGTGTGTATAATTCATTGTACAGTACACGTCGTGGCAGTCGAACTTTGTCTATTTGTATTCTGAAAATGTGTTGTTACAATTTCAACATTATGTAGAAGGTTGTGGCAAGGAAGGAAAAAGAAGGAAGATAGGAGAGAGACATGATTAGTGTTGTAGCCTTACTAGTGACCTTTCATTCCGTAGGAAAGTACATTATTTTCACTCAAATGCCAATAGGATGAAGCAATTCCTCTTCGACAAATGCAATTTGACCGCGTGAGTGTGAAGGATCATTTGGACAGTGAAACTACAATTACTCTTCGTAGGAGTCTAAACGCTGCTTTGGGAAATGAGAATACTACACGGTTTTCGTGTTATGGTCGAAAAAGAAAAAGAAGGGAAAGTGGTTGTTTTGACGAATTTTCGCGGATTTCTACTGGCCAGTTCCCACAATAACGAAAATTGAGTCTTACTGATGTATGCAGCTGCTTTGGAAATTTTTTTCTCATTAGAGTTTTCCGCCATACCAAAAGTGCAAATTCACTAAGTTGAAACTCATAAAATATTATAATTATAAGACAAGTGGAAATACCGTTATGACGCTAACGTAGACTAGATCTATTTTTGGACTAACTGTAAGATGCGCGTGCAAGCAAGGAAAGAATGAAAAATGTAGGGTTGAACATATCCACAAAATCCCCTGTCATTCTACCGGAATCAGTCTCCTCCTGACTCTTTTTACTAATTGTCTCGAATCCAACGAGAATGTAATTAACGTCAACTCAGAAACTTTATTAAAGCGAGAATTAAGTCGACTGAGTTATTGCTTTTTCCTAAGCACCCATAGACAAATACTCATGTAGAAACTTTATGAGTTCCTCACTCACTACGAGAACACTTACCTTTGTAGAGTACACAAAACTCGAAGGTAAAAATTAGGTTCCATTAACGCAACGGGAAAATGACTCTTCACATTTTTAATGATTATTTCCTCACTTCAGGTGACGACTTCCTCAGAATTTTGACTAATGAAAAACATGTTCTAATGTTTTACCACTCTTTATCGGCAAATGACAAGTGATGTATTCGTTTTTAAATTATGTATCAGAATGCCTTGTTTCTCTTGAAAAAATCCACCTCAGTGTAAGGGCTGTAACATATTGTCCGAAGGAAAACATGTAGCGATTAAGAATGATTAATGGACATCATGCAAATCCAATATGGTGTTCTTAGTTCTCCCACTCACTTATTTATTTCACGTCACATTTCTCAGGGAAAGTAATGGAAGAAAGTAAGTACAATGTAGTAGCCACCAAGAAAACAGACGTAAAGAAAGGAATTGAGATTAAATCCCACACGAAAGCCATTGCGACATTTACTACTTACAACTATGGGCTAGATACAACCGGCAAGAGTCATTCAGGGATGGAAAGAACTCAATGAATGGTTCACATTGGGTCACCATACATTGAGATAAATTTGTGTTGCGGTGACAGGGTAAATGGACACAGTGAATGTCTTCTTCCTCACTTGAAATTTCAACGGGAGAGTACTATAGTGTACAGGGTACTGTAATTTTTATGGACTGACTGACTGAGTTTGGTCGGGCCAGGGCCAACTGATCCTTGTTTCGATCGGTCCAACCACGTGTATTTCTTTTGCACCCGACCTAAGAATGAGAATGAAGCAGGTTTCAGAATTGGCACTCGCCGTGTATGCCAGCATCATTTGTCCGCGTATCTTTTTTAAGAGAATATGTACTATCTGCGTACATATTGGTTAGGGAAGGTTGCTTAAGCAGTTGCAGAGAAAATTCGTTGGGAGAAAGTAGCATTAAAGCGACAATTCAATTCACATTGGAAATCAAATGTCAAATCCCCGACTCTACAAGAGGGCAATTGCAAATGCGGCAGTATAATGCACAATACTGCAATTTTCTATGAAAGTGTTCATAACCTTCACCTTCGTACCAATTTAACTGTGAAAAATGTATTCTGCGAATTCAGTGAAATCGACAGAACAAGGGAAATTCTTGCTGTCGTAGTACAGAATTTGTTCGGATTTGTTTGAAGTGTTCAGAATTTAGCCTATTTAGGTTTGATTTATTGAAACGTTTTTGTGTTTATACTCTTTCGGTTACGGGATGGAAAACTCGACTTTCTAGTTCAGTGTTCTTTATTTTTACCAGATCAATTTTAAAGCCTCAGGAAGTGTCCCGTTTTCGTTTTTAGATTCTCATTGCCTCGATCTCCACTTGTTCACTTGCTCTGTGTATTTTATGTGGTTCAATTTTTTTGTATTACAATGAATATTTAATTTGCACAATTTGTATGGACCAAATCCTAGACCATAATTCGTCAAAGACCTGTGTTTTCCGACTTCAGATATTTTTTAAAACAACTTAAACAATATTCAGACCACCACTGTACTGCGCACTTGATGTAGTCAAATTATTGCACTGAGAAACTGGTCGCCTAGAAGCGGATCGGAGTAAGTCGAG
>JAQGCB010001477.1:0-14390 GCA_034698835.1 Protaphorura tricampata
AAATAAATACCCTTTGGGTGTAAAATAAATAAGCACCCAGGGTATTTACCCGGGTAAATACCCGGGTATATACCCGCGGGTATATACCCGCACAACCCTAGTAAGAACATGAAAAGTCTTCGGATGTCTCCTCAAACTTAATCTTTAAATCCCGGGGAAGAATCCATGACACTTGCAAAACACTAATCATAATGAATCGTAGAAGCTCCTAGAAGGCAAGAAATCCTCTCTGAGCTAAATCCTACACTTAATTAATGATCTAATTCGGATTTCAGACCACATTTTGGTTGATTGGAGAAAAGCCCACCATGCCTTCTGCTTAGAATTTTGAAACATGCACATGGATTTCCGGACTATCAAGTAAGTGACACATTTCTTTAGCGCGTACATGAATATAGTTCCTTGTTCGGTTCGTGTCGTCCATCCTTGAGTTCGGATTAGTAGCAAGCACAAACTAAATTCTGTTAGTGCAAATAATTTATATTACTAAAAAATAGATTGTTCTATGCACTGCACATTCTGAGTTCAAGGAACCGTCTACAATTAATTTTTTTCAATACTTCGTCCTATAAGTTTGAATCAGATCACAAATTTGGTCACCTGTGATTATCTGATCTGATTATAAATGTGCGTTTCGGTTCAGTCGGACCACCAACCGAACCGGCCAGAGTCAAACCCATATTCGTTTACATTAAATCATACAAAGCCCTCAAAACTAGGATAAAACATGTACACGGAAGTTCCATTCTTGGAATTTTAACATTTACCAAAGTGGATGGTAATCCTGTACTGATTCAAAAAAGCTTTTCTGCCATTATGTAATTCCTACGCCCACTCCTACGCCCACTACCAGAACCAGAAGTTCATAAGGTTTATAAATATGGTACTGGTAACCAATCTGTTAAAGCTATAACTTACTAACCCATACGGTTCGAAATGCGTTGAGAATTCTTCACAAATTCGAAGGAAAGTTTAACCAGCAGTGACGTTTCAGTTTAGAATCGTGAGGGATTAGTTAATCATGTAGGTATTTTAGGTTTTCACAAGATAATATTAATGAAAACTCCTAGCTTGACCAGTCAGTTCTGGTTTCATCTAGAAAATTCTTGTCATAACTGAGTTCAGGTTTTATTGATAACACATACAGTTAAATTGGATGACATGTTATATTGTATGCCTGGCCGAGTACTGCAATGATGCAAGTGTCAGCTGAATAGGAAATGCGAATGAACTTCAGAGCGAGCACAGTAAACTTCAAATATTACACATTCCAGACAGATGCCAGAACTGCAACCGGGTTATCAGGGCTTCCGAAATGTCAACCAACTTTACATGATATTCCCGTTTCAAATCCCTGAACATAAACACTTATGGGCGGTTAAAGGTGTTTGGATCCAACATAGCGAGACAACAAAATAACCAAATCACTTACTCCTCATGTCGCAATGTAATACATTCTGTCACAAATCCTATGAGATTCAGACTGGGATTTGTATTTTTGAAACAGAATATTTAGCTTACAAATGTATTTATTCAAAATTGTATTGAGAACTTTAACGTAGGCGGATGGAATCTCCTTTGTAATAGCAGGCTCACCATTTAGTCAAGCATGTCGAATGCACTGCGATTTTAGATCAGAACATTTATGACCACTATTCCAATTCCAAAAATACTTCAGTTTTGAAAGAAAGAACCTGTTAGACCCAATTTGTGCTCAAACCTGGAACAATATGAAAAATGACTTTGCTACAACTAGTACTATTTTCGATTAAAGAAATATTTATTGGATGTAGAATTATAGAGGAAAAGGTAACAGTATTTCAAGATAATCGAAACCCTATCAAGATTATTAAGACAAATAAACATTTTAACATCGCAACTTGTGCATTGGGAGAGACGTCGGTTGTTTAAAGTTTGATTGCTTTATATGCCAATCTTTTCAGACTCACTAACCCGCTCCAGATTTTGCCTTGAGTTAAAAATTAGTAGTTTGAAAAGTTCCATGAATTGAATTGGAATACATACATACAAATCAGGTCTAATTAATCGAATTATACCGAAGTCTAGCTTAGAGTGGTTCTTTACGGAATTTTCCAGCTCCGGTGCGACGTATGTACTCTATCTACAAGTAAAGTTTCGATTCGACACAACTTAGGCGCCTTCGCCCCATTTATTCTGCGGTGCAAAAACTTCTTTCCTGATTTCTTCCTTCCTAACCTGAACTCACTTTTCCCACAATTGGGAAAACGATGGGATGCTAAAATCGAAGTGTTTTAAAATTTATGCGAAACCATTAATTAAAAGTACTCACAGTTTTTCATAGCTTAATTTTTTGAGAAAAAGGAAGCTTGAAAATAGAGTACGTGTATTGTTTACGGTCTTTAACATATAAATGTAGACGAAGAGATTTGTCGAGGTAGTTCTTGTTAAATATTCAGGGGTATTGGAAATGTCTTCATTGTTGGAAACATATAAACTGCGGCATGATTGATTTTGTCACCTCATGAACTTTCCTTCTCGGTCAACCTTTGCTTCATCATGATTCAGACAGGGCAGTGGAAGCCAGGAAAGTCTAACAAAATTAAGAGTCGTTAGTAGATGAAATAAGTTCGAGTTTAGAAAGAACTTTACTGGCCTAGCCCATGGCTATAGCTCTCTTACTTTCACCGTGCACTTTGCAAATGCCTCCTGAAATGGACTACCATTTCAAAAATTTTAGTGAACGGAAAACTAGAGGATTACACTATTAAAGTAAGATAGAATTGCTGAATTTTTAAAGCATCGACTACACCATTTTTGTGTAAGTGATTAAATTCACAATATAGCGGGGCAATAGGAACCGGATGTCAGACCACTCTTTAATGCTTTGACTATTTCCGTCCATTTTCGACCGATGAATTATTTAAACCGACTGTCTGGATTCTTCGAGTTTTTAGAGAACCATTTCAACGATTTTGACTCGTTCAGTTCACACTAGTATAGCTCAGTTTTGTCAACTTGGAATCCTCCCTTTTTAGTCAACGCGATCATCATTCAAGCAGAGACGCCAGAAAAGTCTAAAAACAAAATTATGAGTCGTTAGACGATGAAATGACTTTGGTATGAGTGTAGGTAGATAAACTTCAAGAAAGAAAGACGCCATGTCGTCCAGAGTACATAGGATGAAGACTGCACGCGCTACAAGAAATCAAGCCCAGAATTTTCCTCATTAGGTTTGAGTTCAACAACAAGTTGGGGGCGCCGGCTTTCACTCAAACTTTCTCCTTGACTTTCTACCTTTCCTTCCATGATGACATATACATACGTGTACGTACGCAACCACCATATGCCACTTGATTACTCATACGGGATGACTTAGACAGGGTGGTTCGGTTGACAATTTTTGGAGTGAAGTCGGAAGCTCCATATTCTCGCGGCTACCATGAATTTTCCTGCAACACCCGTTTTGGAGTTAGAGGTTACGAATCACCCTAATCACTAAGCTATGTTTGCTTACTTGTCAAAATTCGAGTGTTTACATTCCATTCCATCATCCCATTTTCACTCACATCATTACACAGTTCAATTCAATCCGTTCTCAGCAAACCGAACTAAAACGTATGAATTTTGAAGTAGGAAACCATGCGACGAAAATCTGGGCAGAGAGAAGAATAGTCAAGTTCTTCTGAGTTTGCCATCCTTCTCGCATACGAAACTCAAGGACCATGGCCACAGCGTTTGTTATAGCTTCCAGATGTTCTTTATTGTATTGGAGTCATCCTCCTGATCCTAACCAAATAATTTTACTCTGGAGTGTACAGTACGTGGGGATAATTAAACCGATATATTAGTTTTGGGGAAAATTCTTCGGGGCTTGAAACCAAAAGTTGATTAGCTCCGACTCTCCGACTCGCAGTGCACTGCGTGGTTATCTGTGCGACGAATAAGTTGTCTTGTGGAAATGGAATTTCTGCATTGAAACTTTGTAGTATACTTGGACTGACTAGGAAACCATTCTGCATGTAAACACCAAAGCGAATGTAAAACCGCATTTGTAACACATACAATTTTGATTCCCTGCTAAAACATTTCAATCATAGTCTGCCGAAATGTGTACATGCAAAGGTACAAATTTTTAGGGGTAACAGTAACAGAGATTCAGGAGGACTAAGAACTGTTAGTCGTCTTTGGATATGAAAGCGGTTGTCTCGGTTACACTTGTTGTTCTAACTTTGAAGGATTATTTCCCGGAAAAGAAAACAGCAGGGTGTTATTAAAGTTTGCCCTCAATAGTACTGTATCCGTTTGCTTTTATGAGTTGGATTCATTCCTTTTAGTTATACCAAATACTATACTAATTCTAGAAACCCAGCGTAGGTTCTACTTAATAAAACGAGCTCAATTTAAAACACCCACGCTTCACTCACTACTTTTATACTTCCCGAATTGCTTGTCACCATGGAAACATATGTACGCCTCTTCATCATCCATTTAGGATTATACCCTACTTAGTATAGGCTTCATAGGCTTCAAGCTTCAGTTTTACAGTTCAGAGAGGGGAAAGCCTGAAGCATACCAATGAATTTTTATTACACATTTTGTTGACGGATCTTTCTCTACCATATTGTGTGAATTGGAGGCCGGCGAACCCGAATCATTCATCGTAGTGAATATTACAGCCTGAAGCTCTCATTCGAATTTCACGTACTGTAGGACTTCGATTTTGAGAGAAATTCAATGTTTGTTTAGAACCTACACATTCGGAACAGTCGACAAATGCTTATTCTAACAGACCACACTTTCAATATGCCGTACTTCATCATAAATAATAGTATTCTATCCAAGTTCAGTGTACAATTTGTCCAGTAGATTTATGACACATGATTGAACTGAAAAATGAAATCTCAAGAATACTAGTCGTCTGAACTCAGAACCCTTATCATATGTGCGTACTTGAGCGTGCGTAAGAAAGTGGGCCATACTGGTTTCCTTAAATACACAATACACAGATACACTTTCCTTGCAGGTCAACTCTAGTACAATAATGGTATTTTACTTTCACATTTTACATAGATTTCATTTTACGTATTCGAATGCTTTCCTATTATTCGTTTATCATTCATGTGTATTGTAAAAACCATCAGCTTAATCTCCATAGTTCACTCATCTTTTCCGCGTTACTTGTGAAGTTCTTAACCCATATCCTCTTGTCAAAAACAGATTGTTCGAACACTCTGACTGAACCGATGTGTTAAACTTCTATTGTCACCACCATATCATAACCTAGTTTGATTGAAATGTCAAAGTCTGGATCAGAGTCAGAGTTAGTATTTGAATAAGTGTTAGATAGGAAATAATTATTTAGCCGATTAATGAAGTCGCAGTCGCAGTGGTTGTCGCCCTTATTACATATGTATGCTCAAATATTAGTTGTAGTGCTTCTAGTTTTACTACAAGAGATTTCCCACGCACCAGCATAACGCACATGCCCCAGTACACTGAGAGTGTGTCAGACTCACTCTAATTGAATACCGAGGAAACCTTATAAAATAATTCGGACTGATATAGCCTTGGCAGACGCCCGCAATGAAATTTGAGTTAAGTGCTTTCAGAGTCAAGTCCTCACCGACTCTTATCCCACAGAAACCGTCATGGTTATGCAGTGCTTCCATTTGTTTTGCTGTTCTGCTGAAATTTGAGCTGTCGAGGGCCGGTGCGTCGATAATGGTAAGTAAGTGGGAGGATATTAATTAATAACCGGATCTTTTATTTGCACATCTATGGGTAGGGTGGTTCATTCTCTCTTGCATGGCAAGTATTTACTCTGCTCCTTGATCTTCGGGTTTCAAAGAATTCAGGAAAGGCTTGTTTCAATAATTAATTTATTCCCATGATTATTCTTCGTAATACGTGTATTGTGAAGATGTCATTGCGTTTCAAATCGAAATATATAAATTCATAAATCTTTGCACAGTGACAATATCTCGGTTTTACTGAGTTGTTCATCGCAAATTTTTCACAAAATATATCACAGCGATGAATTCTTATGATGCACCCTGTACATGTCTACATAGATGATCTTCCTATAATTAGCCGCAATAGCAACAAAAGGAACAAGATGAGTTGTGCGTCGTAACTGGACTGGAATTAATGTCTACCGAATCGCCGTACACGGGAAACCACCATAATTCAACATTGTTCATGTTGTCCCGTACGGTTTTTGGAATTAGTTCAGGTGGTAATTATAACCAAATTGGAATGCGAGTTCGGGAATGATTTTGCAAAGGGATGAGATTGAGTATCTTGATATTTCATTTCATGTCATACAATACAATTACTAATTAATACAGAGCCTGAGTTTCAGCTTTATTTCAAAGATTCAATTAGACTCATGGGGGTACGTACATGAGGGAGAGCTTAGTTGATTCAAATTGACAGCTGTGACAAACTAACATAGCTACTAATGATACAGAAATAATTCTTTTAATAAGACTTAAGTTTCCTTGACAGTCAGTCTTCTTCGTTAGTTCATTTTCATTTCTGAGAAGTGCAGCTTAGAAACGTGTTTCTATATGTGAAAGGCAGTTTCTTGGGAAAAATACTCTCCCATTAACGTGTATTATTTGCTTGGGAAACAAAGAGAAATATTGTGTTTTCTGCATTGACTTTCTCCGAAGTAAATCAAAGTTGGAGAGAAAGTATCAAAAGTTTATGGTTTGTTTTGAAAGGAGGAACGCATTCGATTTAACTACTCAATATAATTTCTGTGTATTATAATTGGTCTACAATTTTGGCTCTTGAATTTTAGTCTTCGATACGCATTCTCTGTAACATTCGATTATTTTAATTTTGAGTTCCAGGTTATAAATTGACCGTGCTTTTTCCACAAACGTTACACCTCTACGAAACCACGTCATGCCGAGTTAAAGTTATTATGCTTAATCTAAAGTGGTTTTATCGGTGCACAGATTTTAATGATTTAATCAACTAAACGACAGCTGCTGTAATTGCTAGTGCACTGAACATGTTTATGAACGTATAAATAGATTAGGGATTTTCTTTCAAAGTATTTTTGACAGATGGTTCGTTTGAGTATGAGTATACATAAATTTATAGACGATGGAGATGATTTTTGATCAAATAAGACGAGGCAGGAGAAGATGAGGTAAAGATGAAGATGAAGATTGAGGAGAAGAGAAATTGAGGGAGAAATTTGAAATCCTTCTCCTTCACAACCGAGTAGGATAGATTGTAGTAACTGGACTAGGATAGGGTCAATGGGGCCGGGATCTCCAAGCATTTTGTGACTATGAATTAAGAATTACAGAAATTGCACCACTGTAACAAAAATACAGCTCTTCCTAAAATTTTGGAAGTTAAGTCTTCTAGCCCGTCGTCCCGTATGGATACCCGTTCCTTCGAAATACCATATTTTCTAGCAGCCCTAACAAATATACCCAGTGCCTTCTGATAGTGAGTGGCCCATTCGCTCAATAAAAAATCTAGAACCGCCACTGGAACATATGCTGGGTGTTTGGTTGTATTTTGTATGTTGAAGGAGTGTGTGAGTGAATCGGATCGGATGGAAAATACAAAAACAGACTCTTCAACTTGTAAACATCATTTTGAAGCTCTCTGAGAAGACTTCCTGCCGTAAACAGTCAATCTCCTTTTTTCAGGCCACCAATATATTTTCTTTCACCCGCCAGCCAGCCAGGCTAGCCCAACCAATAATGCCCAACCTCTATTTATTCCACTCACAATGTGAACTCAACTGAATTCTTCACATTTCTATCTCTCAACGAATATTCTTACAGGCAATCATTTCTGCTAGAGGCGTAGGAGAAAGTGCTACGAGGGGAAAGGAAAGAAATGTTCGGAAACTCATGTTGTCAGCATTGTTAAAACTTTCATTGTAGCGCAGGGTTGGTTTTCTGTCTGGGTTGTGGTTGTACTGTTTTACTATGTTACGGTTCGACAGTTCCGTTACTGTTTGGGTCGATGTTTTTCATTATCCAAGTTTTCTATGTTGTATCGAGTCAGGGGTCATTCTCTTGTAGGAAAATCAAAGAAGTTTGACCAATCCATCCATTTAGGAGAATAGGAGAAAGTGTGACTTTAAGTCTGACGTGTGAATGTCAATTAATGGTACAAAATGAAATGAAGCTGAGATTCTACTGGAATGAAAGCGTGCAAAATCAGGGAATACAGTCTTCTCAGATGTGAAGTTGTGAGCAACTAGGGGAAGATTTACATATTTACCATGTCAAGGATAAATTCTTGCAAGGTCTTTGTAAATAACATCCGGGGAAATTTTGTAGACATACGGCTTGGATTTGAATGTTGAACAGGAATACAAATCCATCAACAACTCAATTTGTTCCTTTCGGAAAACTTTACCTTGGAGTTGAGCTTCCTTTTCTTTTCTCATTCATTTGTTAACTTGACTTGGTCTTCCTGTACATTCGTCCATCCATCCATTCATTTCAAGTTGATTTGCAAAGTCTTTTCTAAGATCTGCGAAACAGATATTTCCTTTCTCTTCCTACTTTTTTCCTCGAAACATCAATTTATTGTTCGAGAGACGACGTTCTACAGGGTGGACCATTTAGGTTTTCGATACATGTATATGTCTTAGCATCTCTGACATTTAATTCTTTCTACCTGGTAAAAATCCGATGTTTGTTTAGAGGAGATTGTTTTGCCAGCCGGAAATAAACGGATCCAATTACAATTTATTATTTGATATTTTTGTTATTGTTTTGTCCGTGTAAATATTGTGTCGTTAGAGTTAGAGTATAAAAGTAAATATGAGCAATTTTTTTTTTACAGTAGAATTGTTTTGATTCAAGCTAAGCTCCCTCAGGCTCTCGACTCATGGAGATAAATATCAATTAAGTTAAGTGGATGTAGGTGGTAGAGCCAGTTTATTTCTTCACAACAACTTGTTTTTATTAGTTTTTGTTATTTTACTCGGGATTTCGGATTTAGATTTATCATTGAACAAATACACCCACACTGCTTTCCGTTGTCATTTATTTGATTGGAATTTTTAGTTCTCTTGAAATTAGTTTGAAGATGCCCACGTAACACAAAACATGTTATGGGAACTTAGCGTTTAACTCGATTCTCAAAGTTCTTGAAAAATTCGTGTAATCTGAAAAATCCAATTTTTTTTGTTCAGTTTTATAATATACACAAGATTCTTCGAACGTAAAAGTGTATGACTTTATAGTGTACATATTGTAATAGTCACAAAATACAGATAGAAGGATCATTTGAAGGATTCTGAAATCGAACTAACCCTTACACTTCCGTTATTTCATAGAATTGTTCGTGACCTTAAGAGTTTAGCAGTAACTTGACAGATATCAAATTTTGGGATTTTCGTTAGTACTTAAGTGATCCTAAAAATACGTATGTGCGTGTTTACACAACACTGACAACATTTTCCTGGTAGCAATCATTCATAATTTTGTACTTGGTCCTGTCACCGCCGTGATTGATAGATTCATTGTATTTGATCCTAAAAATTCCTAATATTTACGCCAAAGTTCACCCTACCCTTCTAAAAATAAACATTATGGGTTTAATTTTTCCCTTCACCTTGATTAAAATCTCTAAATGAAAATGAAAACGCATGTATTTTTTTCAAAGTACAAAGTGAAACAAAATTAAGCTTTTATGCCTTATACGTAGAGATAAGAACTCTTTTTTGATTAATCCTAATCCCAACAAATCAACACACCACTTCAGTTCATTCCCATCCATGAATACAACGCAACACACTTCAAATCCTTAATCCTTTTTTCATTAATTTTTTGCCGGGCTTAGGCTTATCCATTCTGACCGGCAAAAGGATCCGACGGTTGACTTGTTCAGAGGTGTCAAAAATAATGAGTCCAAAGCCAAATGCCGTCCATGGTCTACGAACGAACTGCTATCCTAATACGGACTATCTCTCTGTTGCCACTGGCACTCTTGCCACCGACAATTTTAAGTGGCAAATGACATGGCATCACTATGGTATACCGCTCGTGTCATAAGTTTTTGACAAGGGATCGTTTGAGAGTGCGTTTGACAAATCTGCTTAATTTTACGGGCAGGTCTAGTTTGACAGGCAATTTTGCTCCTACTACTAGAGGTACATCATTCTCTCCAAAGAGAGAATGATGCCAAACCTACTAAAAATATTTCAACTGTCTCTAACAGCGAATTAAATTTTAAATGCCTGTCGGAGAATTGAATTCTTGACCAGGACACACAAAATTCCTTGTTTTGAAAAGTTTTCGCAAATAGCCTCGTATATTCTGAATACAGAATTGCACACATAGAAAATGTTCCTTGTGAGTCGTGGGTGGCGTTAGTGAGAGTGAATTTTCGCCTCTTTTTCCCAACATAACACGAGACGGCACACTTTTTTTGTCGGGGATTTCATTTGCTTTTGCTTCGCCTTTTTTTGCCAACCCTTTCGCTCTCATCCGCACAACACACGGCATGTGTTTCCACTGTTTTTCCCACTCGAACTTCAGTTGGTTGTTTGGTTCTTGAGGGATAAGTTCCTCTGTCGTAATACGGAAACGTCACAGTCACAACAGTCACAGACTCATACTCGGCAGTAGTGTGTCTGTCGTGTTTTTCAAACTAAAATAAAATATCTACGTACGTAGTACATAAAATTTCAATACTCGTACATACTGTTTTGTTTCACAGACTTTGAACTTGTTTCTAACATTGCGATCTAATGTATCTGTGACAGAACAGAGTAGACTTGGACTTGAACTGAATACTAAAACCAACTTGTTGCTGGAGAGTTAATACATAGAAAAATATACAATAGGGAGTCTCGCACTTTTTTTTCTTATGAAGAATCCTGAAAATTTCACAAATTGTCAATTTCGGTCATATTTGCATTGATACAGATATATTGCCGGCCCGAACAAAAATTTACCCCAATGCAACATTCGAATACCGGGTGAAGACATCTGGGAATATTGTGGCTGTCAATTTTTTTAGAAACACGTTCATTTTATTAATTAGACCTCAAAAACTGTCCACGAATAGTACTTAATTTGTTACTTTGTACTTAAGTAGTAGACATAAGTTTAGAAAATTAGAGAAGCCGTGTGACTGACTGGGACTGAGAGTTGGAGAGTCATATTTGTATATACTTAGAGAATTATCTTTTGTGTTGTTGGTGTGTGTTGTAATATTATTATTCATGGAAAGCTGTTGCTGTTGTTGTTCTGTTTCTATTAGAAGACGACTCAAACAGTGTAGTAGTAGTAAAAGGAACGTCGGTCGTCGTTCGTGAATGTATTATTATTTGACGGGAAGGAATAATAAATAATGTGATGATGTCTGGCTAACGTGTACTCCTGTATGAAATGAAACTTAACTATACTCAAATTTATGTATAATACTTATATGTATTCATCATAACCCAACTATAAGTATAGTGTAACTACTCAAAGTTACGTACGTAGTTAGGATAGTACGAACAAGATAAAGTCTAAAGGCAAAATAAATGTCCTTCGCTTAATACTTGTAACTAACTATGACTAAAATTATGAGTATGTAAGTATTTATACACACACACATACACATACATGCAGTACATACACGGAGTAGTGTAAACTTAACTTGGGTTAGGTGCACCAACTAACTTGTAACGAAACTCTTAACTGACAGACTGACAAGAATTTTTTTAAGGTACATTTATTTTTGAGGATTTAATATTTAATTTCAGTCAGTGCATTGCTGTTAGTGAGAATATTTGGTTAAATTGTTGTGACAATTTTATGGACTACTAGCAGCTTATGATAGAAAAGTGTATGGAAGGAAGTATAATTTGTGAAATACCCGGAGGTACCGCGGATTGTGCTGTTAATTTGCTGCTATTTTGAAATATTTGGTTGTGGTTGAAACGAATGTCAATGTTGTGAGATAAAAATATTTGAGCGAAAACTCTGAAGCAAAAAAAAGCTCGTTTGGAGAAAGAACCCTTGAGTGAAAGTTTTTAATGCACAAGACACGAGGATTGCCTGTCCAGTGAGGCTGCAAATATTTTTAAAGAGAATTGAGTTCACCGGTGAAATTAAAAGTTCTTACACGATGATAATTTTGGAAGTTCGAGATTTCATGTGAATATATGTTCTTGTATTTAAAATCATCATTTTAAAAAAATCGGTGGATCGAATTGAACAAGTGTTTCATATTTGTATTTTGTAAACGAAAGATTCTCGTTTTCTAAGTATTTTTGGACGGAGAGGTTTATTCTGACTTTTACAACTTCTGTGATTTGTGATTACGGCCACACGGCACTCTAACAGCTTTTTTCTTCTTTTTTTTTCACATTGTGTTATCGCAGTAGAGATTTGGAAATGTCAATCGTGTCATGTGGTGACTCCCGTTCAGCCTATACTCCTCAGTGCTCTGTCAGTGTCAGTTTTTATCAGTCAGTCAAAAAATAGGAGGAGGAGATACATAAATAAACTTGGGAGCTGATCTTTGAGTACTTACACTTTGACATTATAAGTACAGTACTGTGCGACACCCTACTGCGTTATGCGTTTTTGTCCTGAGTTTTTTTGTAGACCTCAAGATATACGTACGAACGTACAATATAAAGAATCAACTCAAGTTGAAGTCAAAGTCAAGTCATCGTCGTTAATCTGAGAGTCACGTCGAGGGCGACGTCGTCCTCGTCGTCGTCATTTTGTACAAACTTCTATTTTTCTTCGTCTCAACTGAAGAACGAATAGAATTCATTATTAGGTGAGTGGCCGGATTATCACTTTCTGTCTACAGGGATGTTGAGATGGATTTAAAGAAAAAAATCCAGTCGTATGTATTGGCATTGGCTATGAAATATTTTTATTGCTGTTTTACTTCCATTAATCAATTACAGGATACTCTCGTTAATTGACATCCGTTGTACGCCATGGTTTAACAATGTTTTTATTGTGGCGAAAGCACCAATAGATTTCGGCTGTGTTTTGCAGGCTTGTTTAAAGGTGGTTTTGCGACAGAAGTATTTTTATACAGGATTTTGTCGTTCCACGACATAACTAACCCTTCGAATTAAATGAAACAAGTATTAAATACGTCTACGTTTATATTTGCATTTGGAAACGGCGAACCCCCGTCCATATTTATTGCTTTACGTGATTTGGTTGTATACAGCTGAGAATTTTCTCATTTCATTTTTATTTACTTTTAGTACAAGTAGTTTTTGGGTTGGTTGGAATTCATTGATGTTTTTTTTTTGCTTTTGCACCTCGTCATCCAGTGAATTGGAATTCCCATTCTGTCTGTACACTACGCAGCGCAGCAAGACCAAAGAGTAGGTATTGCAATAATTCGGACATACGTCAGCAGAAAAATTCCAATTGCTGTACGGACGGCTAAACAAAGAGTAGACGGTCCGGTCCGTCTTGTAAATCCAATATTCGATCCGGTCAGTATAAAATCCAGGACTCAGAATTTCATTTACAATTTGTATTCGCACTTCACACTTTACTCATGCATCACAACAAATACTGTATATGCATGGAAAGCGTGCATCATATCAGACTTCTTTGAAAATCATAATAGATAATAATCAACCAACACAAACAAAGAGATTCGCGTGTATACTTGATTCTCTTCAGACAAAATTTTATTCTTCAATATGCCATTCTTGCTGGCACCGATATCGAAACCTTGCTATTTCACTATGGTACAAATCATATCAATTTTGCTGAATTAATTCTCATTATTGACACCATTGCATTCAGCATTGGATTTTTTGCGGACAATGTGCTACTTTTCATTTTGTCCTAGAGATTATACCCCTAGTAGTAGGGAAAAACTCCAGTCGGGTGGGATGACCTCTTTAAAACCGTAATCTGGCCATGTGGTAATAGAGAAGGATGATTCCTCGACTACTACGCAAGTAGTGTCGTCTAGACAAATCGACATATGTAGTTGGAATGGAACATGGGTATTTTATTATTCAATTAAAACAGTAAAAGGTAAACTGGATGGATTGAGTCCACTTTGTCTCTTGAGAATAAACCATGAAACTGATAAAACTGTCCAGGCTTTCTTCCGTTGATGTTGATATTACTTATTGCGTTGAACGCTTGTACAATGCAGGGTGGTCCATATGTGTGTTCGCTTGTGAAAATGAAAATGTGAATAATTTATTGAGTAAATGTACGCAGTGCGAACAAGGAAACTTCCTTGTCTTGCCGTTAGTGAGAATGTTTCCTGAAAAAAGTGAAACAATGTAAAAAATTTGAGAGTATATTGAACAGAAATGATGTCGACTCGAAGTGAAATTCTTTTTTTTTGCTGTTGTTCATTGCTTCGTCTCCTTAGAGCATTGAAATGCACTTGTGAACTCGAAAATGAATCAGAAACTCATT
>JAQGCB010001478.1:0-14384 GCA_034698835.1 Protaphorura tricampata
GTTGAACAATTGTTCGGGGCGCTAAAAATAGAAAGGGTACGGACGGTTAAAAATAGAAAGGGTTCTTCCCTTTCACCTCACATTCCTTTCTAAAATTAGTTTTCGGTTCGGTATAAAAAGAGAGTTGGTGACTATTTCAGTCTTGCTCATTCAATCATGGATAGAAGATATTATTCACATTCCACAGTTTATGGTCCTATAATTGTTTACAAATCAGAACTCGATCGACTAAATACATTTAGAGATTGGACAAACCGACATGTACGACCCGAAGAATTGACTGCTACCGGATTCTACTTTACGGGTTCTTCAGACATTGTTCGCTGTACATTCTGTTTTATTGAAATTTATGATAGGGTAGAGGGCGATTGTCCACATAACGATCATAAGAAGGAAAGTCCGGCTTGTCCGTTTATTAGGCAAAAAAGTGTCGGTAATATTCCGATAAACGATAATAAACTGGACGAAGATATGTTCGTTTTAAAGTTCAACCGTGGAAATTTACCAATTAGAACTTTTGGAGGGCCGAAATATGAGAATTTTGCAACTTATCAATCAAGAAATGCAACATTACAGTTCACCGTTACTCATAAAGGTAGTAAATGGGACGGCGATTTAGATCATCTACAGAACGATCTGGCAAAACAAGGTTTCTACAAGTATGGACGAGGATTGCGATGTTTTTATTGTGGTATGGAATTTGGACATAAGCTTCCAATTAAGTTAGAAGAAATTCATCTGAATAGAAAATGTGCTTTTGCCTTGTTGAACATAAATCCTGATGAAAAAATTTGTCAAAAATATTTTTTATCCAAGGACTTGAACACCAATCAAAATTTGGCTGAAGAGGAAATAATGAATAACTTGAATACCATTCAAAATTTGCCTGAAGAGGAAATAATGAATATAAGTGTAAACGACCCTGACCCTGACACTGAAACCGGAACTGAAAATGAAAATGAAAACCAAAATGAAAGTTGTAAAATATGTTTGGACAAGAAAGTAGAATATGCATATTTACCATGTGGTCACTTAGCTAGCTGTAAGCAGTGTTGTACTTCTACTAAGAAATGTGCAGTATGTCGTCAGGATATAGAAACCCTGTTAAGAATTTACATATAATTTAGACGAAAAATATTGGACATGTTATCAGAATAGAGAGAGTGTCTGCAAAAATATACATGTAATAAATAAATACTGTTTTGACAAAGAATACCTCAGTCTATTAAATCAATGACTTCAGTACACATTGACACACCTTCACGAATTTAATATCAAAATTCTTTAACAGCTGATATGGGATCTTTAACATAAGATATGGAAGGTAAGTCTGTTCCGTCCAAGGTGAATGAATCATCAAACGAAAATGTTAGTTCGCTGAAAGGAGTTAATAATCCTAGACCAAGAATGTTAACGGCTGCAGAGTTGAATCGTGAAATGACAAAATCGATTGTTCAGGAAGCTTTGGAAATGGGGATGCGGGAAGATAAAGTTATACAAGCTATTCAGAGACAATATCAATTGACTGGGCTACCCTTTCAAACAACAGAAGATATTTTAGAGGCAGTTCTGGGTTTTGATCGTGAATACGAAAGTGAATACGAAAGTGATGAATCCGAATATGATGAATCCGATAACGAGTCAGGATACGAAACTAATTAATACAATCGTTTTGGTTTGTTTTGTTTTGTCGTCAAAACGTTTTACAACGAATTGACAATAACGTTTCTCAGAAAGCTAAAAATAATCCTTAAAAACGTTCATTATACGTTTAGAAAGTGAGCCATATAAAAGGGGAGCTTGAGAAAAAATCGTTCAGTCGCCCATTAACCATTGTTTGAGCAACTTACCAATTTCAAAAACATTTTCCAAATTTCAAACAAACATTTTCCAAATTTCAATTTTGTTTGTTTTCGTTTAAAATTTTTAAACAGAGTGAATCACCATGTCATCCAACTTTTCCGGATTTTATACTGAAATTGACTCTGACAATTTGCACAGTCAGAAAAGGCTTTGGATTTCCGAAGAGGAGGAGGAGGAGGAGAAGGAAATAGCTCGGAATAATGGTTTTCTGTCATTGATGGGTAAAAAAGAAGATCGAAAAAAAATCGAAGAACTGGAAAAGAAAGTTTACAAGTGTTTTAAATGTGACGAAGAAGGACACTTTGCCAACCAATGTTCCAAGGCGAAAGAAGATACTAAAAAAGTTTACAAATGTTTCAATTGTAACGAGGAAGGTCATTTTTCAATCAACTGCCACAAAAAAGAAGAAGCTGAACCATCAAAAAAGACAAAAATTGACGAGGATACGGACATTCATTGTTGGTACAGACGTGAAAATGGAAAACTTCAAATGAAAATGAAATTTGAAGGAAAATATTTTGGATTTCCAATGGAGAAGACTCCACAGGCTATTGTCTTGTTTTGCAACTATTGGACCATCACTAAACAACCTGCTGATGACTTGAAGAAAATTTTGAAGAAAATTCTTGAAATTCTAGAGATGTCAGAGTAAAGTTTAAGTGATCAAGTTTGTTTATTTTAAATTGTACTAATTTATACGATTGGCTTTCTGAATAAATAGAAAAAATATATTGAAATGTTTGCTAAGAATTATTCATCCTCGGTCAAAATACTTCTTGACAAAGTCAAAATACTACTTACGAAGTAAAAATACTTCTTGAAAGACTGTTTACATAGTAAAATTACTGGCAGAACCATCATAGCGCCATAGTATGGGAGTCCGACTAGAAGCGCTATCAGGGGATTCGATTCCTCGGTTCTGTAAAATCCGCCAGGGCTCGGTGCGTGGGGGTCTTGTTAAAGACCCTCCTGTACGCTGGTGGTCAATCGAGTTGTGTGTACTCAGTGATCGGAAAAAAGGGGGTGACTGTAAGATTCACATGTTTAAACTGGGAAACTGACTGCTCTGTCTGGTGATGGGTCGTTTGTAACGATGTCAGGAATGTCATCTGGGGAAGATAAGGAAAGGTTGTGGACTACCTTATCAGAGGCATTGCCCGAAGACATGTAAGATAAGAAGGCAGACGTAACGATATCACTAGCAGTTGCAGAGGAAACATACCGGCATGTGCAACTACAGTCACCGATCCCCGATCCATAGTGTATGGAAATGGATTTAATAGGTAGCCAATCCTTGTCACCTAACGAAGATACAACTGGTGGTCCGTAACCTACACACACACAACTCGATTGAGTCTGACGGCAGATGCACCGTTAAGGAGGTCGGACTATAACGCAATTTCAATTTTTCAATTCAATTTCAATTCACTTGATTGAGCCAAAACTTTTCCATCCACTTCCAATACTGGCAAGGAACCCCAAGGGTAATCTGGATAACACAACGACAAATAATTAAGATCGAGAAATCCAAAAATTAATTAATAGTTTAACTTCAAAAAATTTTAAAACACAAATACTCACTGGCCTTTTTTGTTGGCCAAACTTCTCGGGTAAAACGTTCGTCTTCGTAAGGTACGCCAGCATAAGCGAACAGAAGTCGAGCTGCCTCAGCTCTTGCCCGAGCGTCAAAATATGTTAATTTGTATTGTGGAGCCATTTTTCTTTTAAAATAATTTCCAGACTTTCTGCAAAGATTCGGCCAGTGAGTTCCGCAGGCTACAATCGTGGATTGAGGTGTTAAGCTCAGGTATATTCTTTATTTATACAGACTAGATTTTCTGGACAAAAAATTCTAACATTGACGTCAGCCTCAGTTTCAGCCAGTCTCAAGTGTGTGTCCGCTGTCAGACCTTGGATATTATAAAACTCGGCCAAATCATAAGTAAATAAGTAGTCTGAGTAGTTTCACATTGGTGAATTCATGAATGGAGTTATTATAATGAAGTGCAGAATCGCATGACTTGTCAGAATTATTGGACATGAGTTTGTAATTACAGTCTATGAATCATAGAGCCGACCGGCCGGTGTTTTTATATATGATTACGTTTGGAGTGGGCTATTATACAATTTATTGCATTGTTGTATATCCTGGAATTCTCAAGGCTTTACTTTACAAGCAGCTTTCTGAAGGTGAATAAAAGATGTGAGTTTGTCCTGTAATGCAAAAAAGAATGGCCTCCGACAGCTTACAATTAGTTAAAAACTACAGTGGAATCTCTCTATATAAACCTCCCCTATATCGTACACCTCTTTATACCGATCAGAATGTCAGGAACGCAAGAACTCCCTTTGCATACACTTCTTTGTTACTCCACTTTCTGTATATTAACTTTTCTCTCTATTGGACACATTTTGGTGCATTTCTCGAGTTCGGTATATAGAGAGTCCACTGTAACACAATTGTGTGGAAACATAGTCTCGTTTATTAACATAACTTTAATGCGTACAATTTTTACAAAACTTTCAGTTCGTGGTCTTATAATTAGTACGGATTCTTGGGACGTTTCGCAACCCATTCCCTGATTCCATTTGCAGCGAACACTGAGTCATAATGAGATTTCAAAGCTGGATATTTGTCCAACATCTTATCGTCAACATTTGTAACTAGAGTTTCCAATGTGGCTGCAACACAGAAATCTGCATAGGAGAATTTCTTTCCAACAAGAAATCCACCGTTCGCTTTCACAGCTTTTTCCCATTGAGTCAAGAATTTTGGAAGTGTTTCATTTTTGAGTGATCCAATCATTTCTGCCTTTTTCTTTTCGTCTTTCTCCAGAAATGCAGGATAACCAACTGATACAAGTAATTATTAATTCAAACTTCAGATACTGTTCTCATTTTAATTTCTGTTTTAAAATTTGTATTGTAAATAATACCTTTTTTAAGGTCACCCACGGCTTCAACATGTTCGTCACATTTTGCTGCTTCAAAATCATTTTCACCAGCCAGGTTGAACGCTTTCGCCAAATAACGAAGAATTGCAGTCGATTGGGATAAAATTTTTCCATCTACCTCTAACACTGGTATGGTCCCCCATGGGTACTCTGGAAAATGTAGTTCTTTAGTAGATTTGTACAGATTTTGACGTATGGAAATTTTAAATATGAGGACTCACGGGTCTTCAAGTTCTTTGCTTGCCAATCTGCCCTGCTCAAACGCACGTCTTCGTATGGAACACCGGTGTAAGCAAAAATTAGTCTGGATGGCTCTGCCAATCCCCGATTTTCAAAATATGTTAATTTATAGTGTGGGGCCATTCTTAGAACAGACAAAATGACTTTGTGACAACAGATTAGTATAGTATGATGACTGAGTAGGTTTTGCAGGAGACGTTTACAAAGTGACGGGTAAAATCGCGTCTTCAAATTCTTTTATATGTATATAGTAAGAAAAACACTTGAATGCCTGTATTTTTTCTTTGGAAGACCTTGTCTTCAAAGTCTTTCAAATAAAATACACGATGACTACGCACTTGCGGTGTGTGTGGCAGTGCAGTATGGCCTGGTATTAGTCAATTGGCTATATGGTCAGTAAATCATTTTTTTTAATTTTTTTACTCAACATTATACCTTATGCATTTTTGATTAATTACTTTTTAACAATAAATCCAATCCTTGCCATAATCTGGTCGACAGGGTTCAGGACAAATAGAAACATTTGTATCCTGTGGTAGGAATGTTCCACCGACAAAATGTGTTGGATCCTCTCGTTGATTTGGGAATGGAATACTGTCCTCCAATGATTCACAAAAATAACTATCATGAATCATGAATAAAGATTTCAATGGGAAGTACAGGATGATTGCCACCAAGTCTTGGTCATTTATGTGAGTATTCACAACCTAAAATTTTAATTAAAAAACTAGCTTAAACAATTTTATCGATTTCAGAAGATTACTGAATTTCTCATACCTTCGAAAAGATGTAGTTTCGAATTGTCATGATATTACCGTCGAATAGATAATTTTTTGCACCCCACATTCCTCCCATAACGAAGGCCGTATGAGCAGGATGATCTCTCATTGCATGAAAAACTTTGTTCGATTCTTCCCATTCTTTGACGGCAGCCCTTTCACGAGCATTCACAGCACTGTCTAAGTCCCGAACTATGAAAATGTGTACGGTTGGGTCAAATAAGGGTAGAAATCGCCAAACCATTCCATCCTTCAATCCGCTCATGTTACCTTTTAATTTAGATAAACTGGAGATGAGTACGTGATTTCTGACGAATGACACGCGCGCTAAAATTGGAAGCTCAAAATCTCACCGAGATATGGTAAATTGTTGACATCATAAATGAAAAAGTCCTCGGATTGAACGTCTTGGAAAAATCTCTGGTCTGTGTTAGTAATATTTGTGTAGATCCGCATGGACCACCCTGGATAATATTCCCTGATTTTTTTGAGATTCTCTCTAATCCCCGGCATATACCTTTTTAGAACGTATTGAGTATTTTCTGCGTTGGCATATAAAGAGAAGGAGACAACTTTTCCCTGAAGTTCTTGTCGAGATGTAATTGTGATTCCCCTGATTCTTGGTCAGTATTGGGTGTTTAGAATACATTTTCCTTGAAGTAGTATGCGTAAATCCGATAGTCAAAAACACAATGTGTAAAATGCATACAAAAGTACACAACGAAACAATTACGAAGAAATATCTGTGTGATTCAAAATCAATGAAACGGTATGCCATGATGTGTCCGTATCATTTACTTCAAAAATATAGTACAACACGGGATAATAAAACACCACATCCACCACTGTTCTGCACTTTGAAGCTCAACATATTTTGAATCAAAACGAAAAGTGGCTAGACTGGAGACAATCAAAACTTGTATGTGCTTTCCTGGTACGAGTTAGTATTTATTTACCCGTAACTGTAAAATTGAGAAAGAACGCAATTACTGCTACTAATGCAGCTGTGGTAATGTAAATATTATAAAAAATTTAATATTTATGCAGCTTGTTAGCACATATTATAGGTCCGTGACCTTTTTATATGAGATGACGACATACATATGTAATCAAGTGTTGCTGGGTCCACTTAACGTTTGAGGTATTCTTTTTCGTATTTTCTTTTTTGCACGGGTGGTTATGCATGGTGGGTCAACAATACTCTCGGTTTTGCCTATCTAACGTTTCTGTAATAGTACTAGGGGCTTTCTATCCAGTCGAGTGTTTATTAAGAGTTAACTTTAGAAGATTTTATTTTCTAAGTGCAAATTCATATTTTTAAGATATTATAAACAAGAACAACATAGATCCATATAATTTTATTGGTTGATAATTTTGGATATTAATAATATCCGTGACACTTGGTTTTGGTTCTCGTTTTGAATTCTGCTGATTCTTTTTTGGTTCTTTTCGGTTGTCCTCCCCGTTTACCCGAACTGTACGCCTTGGCACCTTCACCCGTTTTTGCATGGGCTTTCACCTGCTCTTCTTCCAAATCCCAGATTTTAAGTCTGGCAAGAAGAAGTGCAGATGACTGTTTGGCCACATCGACTGATCTCCATGCTTCAATAAAATCTCTGAATTTTTCATCCACGAGACTTGACATTATACGTCCCATTTCCATCGCATCACTTATCTCCACTCCCATGCTTCTCAATTGAGATGCGTAATTTCGAATTTCATTGGCTGCCTTGACTGGAGATTTTTCCGAACTGGCCATTACAATGTGGAACTTTTCCAATAGTAATTGTTTCAATTCACCACTGGTACTCAAGTACATCGCTTCAAGTTTTTTCCAGATTTCTGCTGCTGTAGCGCAATCAGAAATTGACTGCACTTTATTATCTGATATAGTCAATAACATGATTGTTTCGGCGTCAATATTCCCTTGCTCCCAGTGTTCCAAATCACTTCCCGATTGATCCGGCCTGGGTAGTGTACCGTCTACAATCTTCATGAGGTTATGCGATTTAAAAAGACATGTTAGTCTCATTTTCCATACTGGATAATTCTCACTGTTCAATTTAGTAATTGAAGCAATGTCAAATTTGGTGGTTTCAGTATTAGTCTCGATAGTAGTAGTCATTTTGATTTGAAATTCCGTTTACCGAATTTTCAGATATTTTTTTTTCTACAGCTCGTGCTGATAAAGCGTAGGCGTTGGCGTTGACGTGAACGTTTAGAATAAATAAATGAACTATTATTCCTCCTCCGACTGCATTCAAGCAACTACTACTTTATTGAAAATACTGATGAAGCATTTATAAAGAACACAAACTTTTATTATTACTACCCTAACATTACAAGGACAAGGAGTAGGACCAATAAAGTAATAAACTTAATTTATATTTAGCTGAGGTTTTCACACCTTTCACCTTACGCAGGAAACAGGAAACAGGATGCTGACCTGGTATATTGTTACACGCACAGCACAGAACAACTTTTATGCGTATGTATGCATATAATGTATGAATTAAATTAAATTTCTGCTGCTCCATTTAGACATGCAACTATTATATTAACTGTAAATTAAAATTGTGTTGTTGGACGTTTGGCAACCCATTCCTTGATTCCTTTGGCGTTCAACACAGATTCTGAGTGTGACTTTATGACTGGGAAATTGTTGAATAGAGTCCCACCCAAAGCTTCGTTGAAAATTTGAAGGTAACTTGCAATGCAGAAGTCGGCATATGAGAATTTGTTTCCAACAAGGAATCCACCGTTGGCAGTGATTGATTTGCTCCATTGGGTAAAGTATTTTGGAATTGTTTCATTTGTGAGGGTTGCAAGTAGTTCGGCTTTCTTTGTCTCATCTTTTTCCATCATGGCTGTGAATGAAGCTATAAAGCAATACAAAACATAATGATTAAAAATACGACTGGAGATTCCTCCTACTCGTACCTTCCAATTCCCTAGAATGGGACACAAAATATTCTCCAGAAAAAGCCTAAATATTTTTTGGTTGAAGTGAAATATCTAAAAATCCTTACCTTTCTTGAGATCCGCCATGGCTTCAACCATTTCGTCACATTTTGCCGCTTCAAAATCATTGTCCCCAGCAATATTAAAGGTTTTTCCCAAATACCGGAGGATTGCATTGGACTGGGCCAAAATCTTCCCATCTACTTCCAAGACTGGCAGAGTTCCCCATGGGTAATCTAATGAAAAACATGTGAGAATTTGTATTAATTTCTAAGCGTTCGATATTTCAAGACCTGCTCACTTAAAAATAACGAAAAAATACTCACTGGCTTTATTTTCTGGCCAGGTCTCCTTAGATAAACGGACATCCTCGTAGGGTACACCGGCGTATGCGAAAGCAAATCTGCAGGGTTCTGCCAATGCCCGAACGTCAAAATAAGTTAGTTTGTATTGTGGTGCCATATTTTCGAAATTATTCGAGGAAAAGTTTGGTAATGTCAACTTGTACAATTTCAGGACTGATTCCAACTAATGCGAATGGCAAAAACAAAGTGAGAGAAACCGCACGAAAGACAGGTTATTTTATACAACCAAGCACAAAATTGGACAGACGCCAGGTAGGCTAAACTTAAAATAACATAAGTTCCACTGCCCCTCGACCTTCACCTTCAAATCCAACCAAATATGAGGTAAGTCGACGTGGCTTTGTTCTAATCAAAATTTCATGACTACGCATAGAAAAAAACTAGGTTTTGGTGGAATGGTTTGTGTACCTATCTCTTGTATAATGAAAATTGGTAGACGTTAGTCTAGTCGACGTGACGCTTCGCTATGTCTACAAAATTAATGGATTGTTTTTGTGTCGGTCACATATGCGTGAGTGGGGCAATGAATTGATAGAATGTTCTGGAAGTTCACCTTGAAGGTCAGCCAGGTGGAAATCCTTGAATATGTATAAGTAATAAGTATGCGTTGGCAAAATGAAAGTGGGGGGCAATTGCCCAGAAGATTTTGTATAAACAAAGGTTTCTAGACAGGGATAATTGCACTAAATCGGCACAATTTTTGTCATGGCCATGACCATGACCATGACTCAATGGACAAGTTCAAGTTCAGGTTGAAGGATAATTGCATGGGATGTGGATGTGGGTTTGGCCTTGGCCTTGATGAAAATACTCGTGATCTTTTGTGATAAAACTACTCTCACTGGAATTCCTTACTAATGAGACATGAGACTTAACGACTCACATGTCTTATGTTATACACGAATTACAGGAATAGAGCACAGGGAAAAGTATTGTGAGAAATGTGAGCAAATGAACATCACCTGTAATTCCTACTAGGCGTAAATACTAAAATTGCAATGATACGCCTTCATGTATACGGCTGCAGTATAAAACAAAAGACAAAGCAACGAGAATAATCAACCTGTACAAAATAAATGTGACTCATGGTACGTGATGGATGACCGAAATGTAACCAGAGAATATTTTTATATAATTGCTTGATTTTTATGCTGAATTCGAACAATGTTTTCCGCACAATGATAATAAATATAAAGTGGAAGTCATTCGTAATAGATTTATCGCATGATTTTATTTCTCGACATTTCATTTCTTATTTTTGAATACAAATAAGGGTATATGCCCTTCGAGAACGGTTCTCATTGTTGAACGCTTTCTTAGGTAGTCATAATTTCTGACTACTATTCTGTGCGCCTCGAAGAAAATTTGTAATTTTTTGGTTACACAATCGCTCAGTTACAAAATCAAATTAGAATTTGGTTTTTGGACGTTTAGCAACCCATTCTTTGATTCCTTTCGCAGAAAACACAGAGTCGTAGTGAGCCTTCACAGCTGGGAAGTTGTTAAGCAAATCCCCGCCCAAAATCTCATTGAATATTTCCAAATAACTTGCGATATTGAAATCGGCGTGTGAGAATCTCTTGCCGACAAGAAACCCGCCGTTCGCTTTCAACACTTTCTCCCATTGGGTTAAATATTTTGGGAAAGTTTCATTTTTTAGGGTTGCGTTGAGTTCTGCTTTCTTCGTTTCATCGTTCTCAAAAGCGGCAGTAAAAAAAGCTAGATTAAAAAAGAAATTAATTGTAATTAAAAATTATACATGTATATCCATAAAAATATTTTGGTGTGAGATTTTTGCTTACATTTTCTCAGATCGGCCATGGCTTCGATATGTTCATCACACTTTGCTGCCTCAAAGTCATTATCACCAGCAAGGTTCAACTTGGCTCCCAAATAGCGATGAATTGCATTGGATTGTGCCAAAAGTTTTCCATCTACCTCTAGTACTGGTACGGTACCCCAGGGATAGTCTGAAATATTCGGAAATTAAATTAAGTACTTGTGTATAAACACCGATTTCTACGTTTTGTAATTTTTCCTATCAATTTATTTAGAAAATCGTCAAAATAAATGATTTAAAAATTCGGGTACTTACTGCTCTTAATCTTAGCCCAATCATCACGGACAATTAATACGTTCGTCAACGTAATCAACTCCTGCATATGCAAAAGCAAATCTAGCCGGCTCAGCCAATGCCCGGTTGTCAAAATAAGTTAATTTGTATTGTGGTGCCATTTTTGTGTATGTGTATGTGTTGAAGAAATAGTTTGGAAAATTTCTGGTTACTACTGATTGTTTTGGTCAGTGAACTGAACTGTATTATGATTGGGATGTGTGGAGTGCGAGTGTGAAGAAATATTCCGAAAGCCGGTTCTTTTATACAAAAATAATTCCAATTGACTAACGACCAGAACTATCGATTGAATCAAAACATACAAAACGTACGTCATTATTCAGCGACCTTGTCGTAATCTACACAAATGAACTGGCTTACTATGATTACAAGCCAAATCATCGTGACTTAGCAAAAAAAATGTGAAGTGGGTTATCTCACCAGTAGAAATTTACATTGTGGTTCATAGCTTGAAGCCTGTATGTAGTAGAAAGTGAGGATGGTCATGAAACGTTTTGGTATAATATGAGGCACTGGGACATTGTGTTGTAGTAAAAGCATGGAATGTTCTGGAAGAATTGACCGTCCTTACTAGACATTTCACGGGTATGGGCTAGTAGTGCTACGCTACGCAATGTTGATTCATAAACAATGTTAATGATAATGATTTTTACGTCCTTTTGAAATCCGCCCTCTCGGCTGTTTGCTGAAGCATGACCACAATTTTTGCAGCTTGGGTTATCATTATTTGACGTACTGAACTGCTATGGTCTCGTGATGATTATGAGTCAATGTGTCAAATTAGTTATAATTATGTACCTCAGTTTTGTTTGTTGGAATCATGCACTTAAAAAACACGTTTACTCATTAATTGGTAAAATGTATAGTTGGACAAACTTTGACCCAGTACCATGTCTATTTCTACGGACTACCACTGGAAAAATACTTTACGGGGATGAATTTCCTGACTTAACTCTGTGTGACGAAACTAGCATATTTCGCATGTCCAGTGTGCAAATATTATGATTTTGGGATTGCAAGTGTTCCAATTCTAAATCAGAAGGATAGAATAGAAGAAAAGCGTAATGGATGGATAGTTTCATTTGTAAATCTAATCAATTTCATATTGTAGAATCCTGCCTATTAGGAATAAATTAAATCATTCTTTGATTTGTCGGAATTCTTGAATCTTCTGTGTTTACGTATGAAAAACTGTCCGCCACAAGATATCATTTGTTATTTGCAAATAAGACATCAATTTTCAACAGCAATTCATCATAAAAATGGTAATTATTTTATTAATTAGTTCCACTTGAACAATGTATTTCAGTGTAATCACAGGTCATACGTATTTTAAGAAATAGTTGGAACATACCAGAACCCACATTTATTTGGTAAAGTAAACAGAAATCTATTTAAAATTTATTTACGTATCCAGGAAATTCTTACAGGCTTTCCAAACCATTTAGTTTGGAAAATTCCAAATTACCATGGAGTCTTTGGACGTTTCTCGATCCACTCCTTAATTCCTTTTGAATTGAACACAACGTCTTGGTGAGATTTGAGAGCCGGGTATTTGGCGAACAAGTCAGCTCCTTCAAATACATCATTATATATCTGAAGATAATTGGCGATTGTAATATCTGCAATTGATAGTTTCGATCCAACAAGAAATCCTTTATTCTTTTCCAAGATTTCATTCCATTTTCCCAAAAATTTTGGAAAGGTCTCCGCAAGTAGTGATGCCTTGATTTCCGCTTTCTTTTGTTCATCATTTTCCACGAAATACTTCATCACAGCTGTAAAAATAAGGAAATTACATGTGTCTTTTAGAATTGATATAAAATGGAATTCCCAAACTCAATTGTATTGCTGTCCAAACGCAAAATGTTCAAAATTAAATTGGAGTTCTCCAAGGTCACAAATAATGCGATTTTGAAAATTTGAAGAATAAAAATATAAAAACAGTCACGTTTACCTGCCCTTAAATCTGACATGGCTTCAAGCATTTCGTCACATTTGGCAGCCTCAAAATCACTATCCCCAGCCAAGTTGTACTGTTTTCCCAAATACCGGATAATCGCATTGGATTGTGCCAAAACTTTCCCGTCAACTTCCAATACCGGAATTGTGCCCCATGGATACTCTGAATTCATACATAGGGTGAATACATTTGAATTTCTATACATTGACTTTAAAAATGTCATTAAATATTACTTACTGGTTTTTTGTTCTGGCCAATTATCACGTTCAATGCGATTGTCCTCGTAAGGAACACCAGCGTATGCAAAAATTAATCTACTGGGTTCAGCCAGTGCCTTTGCATTGAAATATGTCAATTTGTACGTACGTAGTAGCCATTTTTAATATTTTCAAATGCAGTTAGTAGATAGACGTGGTTTGAAATGATCGAATCAAACTCAGATTTGCGACTGAAATGCTGGACTTTCAGCACGGACTGTTTAAAGTATAGAATAGCGTATACAACTTGGGATTTGCATGGGCCGATTTACCTTGAGAGAACCAAACGTAAAAAACAATTGTCCAAAATATAACCTTCACAGTGAAAAGGTACAGGACAAACTATGCATATGAATAAATATGCCTAACCAGTCAGTGTACAATGTAATCGGAATTACAAAATTCTTCGCAATGCAAAAAAATATCAAAACTCAAAAGATTTGTATTGTATATAGTTTAGGACCCTCTGAATTATATTATTGCGTAATTACAAAAGTAGATTCCAAGTCAATTCTCTTAATATGATGTTACGCATGAATTCGGTGAAATAATTGAAGATTTTATGATACATGCAAGTTTAGTATTAAGAATTTCATAAAATATTTTAGAACCATTTTTATGCTTAATAAAAAATATTCAACATCAAGTTTTTAAAAATAATATTATTTTACGTATTAATTATTCTGTGGCAATAATTTTTCTTGTGATTACACTCGTTTCATTTTCTTGACAATAATATTTTATTTTTACTCGTATGCGTTGACGATTTTTCATTAATTAATATTAATGGCAAATTGCCAACTACCAAGGAGTCTTTGGACGTTTCTCGATCCATTCCTTAATACCTTTCGCATTAAACACAGCCTCT
>JAQGCB010001479.1:0-14381 GCA_034698835.1 Protaphorura tricampata
GTCTCTGGCTTTTCTTCACCATTGTCTTGACAAATGCCTACAAAGGAATCGTCACTTCTGACCTCATCTCTCCACCCGGCTTGAAACCCAGTTGGACAAACATATTTGATATGCCAGACACGTTCGAACTATTCACAACTATTGATATCAGGCAGTAGTTTTATGGTTTTCTTCTCTGGAATAAATCTAGAAATCCTTCTGTATTTTTGGTTGAGGAAAATGACATGGAAACATTACAGATTAACAGTCGCAATAGTGCAATTATATACGAAGGTCTAGTTCCACACGAAAAGCGACCCCGATGGTTCTTTGATCACATTTCTTCATGTACAAAAAAAGTGTTTTTATTGGAGGATAATCATCTAGAAGAATATAGGACTTACTTCAATCAATTGAGCGGAAAAGAAGTGTTTTTCAGCGGCCATTCAAAATTTCTTGAGACCTCTTGCATTCTACGAATGGACAATCATAGAAAAGCTTACCAGGAACTCGCCTACAGAAGAGCTCAGGAATTTTCAATTTATTTGAGGAATGGAAATCATTTTTTCAGAACAGTCACATTCGTTTTGCAAAGAGTAAGGCAGATCCCGCAGACACAGTATACTGTGTTTAGTCCTTGCCCTTTGAAACTTTTCCCACAAGTCATGAAAACGTTTCTTATTGGTTTGGCCGGATTGGCAATCTCGACCTCCGTTCTACTCATCGAAATGAGCCCATTCATTTTCAGAAGAATCTACAAGTTTTTATTGTTGATGGCATCAATTGGATCGGGAGTGTTTACCTCCATTCTAAGATTCAAAGACTTTCTGTACTCAGTCACAATCAAACGTTTAATCCGATGGCAACGTCAGCACAAACCTTGCCCACAAAAGAAGAACACTTGGAGAGATTTGATTTTGAGAAATAATGGGGTGAAGCGAATTCAAGTCAAACCGCTCTAGCCATATGTCATCGTCTATTGCGCTTTTAAAATCAAATCAAATTTAATAATATATCAGGATGTAATCACATGTTCATGTTAAGATTGTATGGTCACGCGTATTAACTATGTACAATTTGTTGAATATTATTTTTCAACCAATCTGCATTGGTGGAGTTTACTTTTGACAATTGTTTGTACAAATCGGAATTCTCAATTAAATATTTATAGGCTTTTCTACAATATGTATTTTCGCTTATATGTCTGTATGAATTTATAAAGTTGGAGATGCAACTACAATTGAATTAATGGTTAAATCTTCTTTCTCGGTAAAACATTGAAAAGAATGTTTCTTAAGAAGAAAATATGATATACAAAATATGAGAAGGAGGCCGTTGGCTTCCTGAAAGCCTAAGCAAAACGTCTGTCATTATTTCAGTGTTACCCAAATATTCCATGGAAGATCAACTCCATTCAGAGAGACGAGTTTCTTTAGTTCTTGGAAATACATATCCTTCTGGGAATTGGAATGCAAAATCAGTTCTTTTATTTTGTTAATTTGTTGTTTGCAAATACAATATTTATTGTGCTCAGCGATGAAACACTCAAAGTTTCCCAATAATATTTTAGAAAATACAATGTCAAAGACGGGAGGGGCAACGTTAAAAGATGATGTATGATATGCCGTCCAAAGAGAACTTTTGTCATCTGTAATCTATGTTTTATGTCTGAATATTTAATCCACAACTCTAGCAAATTGTCAACACTATTATTTATACCCTTGCCTCAATCTCAAAAGTATTTAAATACAATAAAGTATAAATCAAATGGGAACACAAAAACACAAGGAGAATTTATTAAGGATGAATTGTCCTCTATTCATTGCAATGAATGAATGAGTTGAATTAATCAACGTGTTAAGTGTTAATGATTAAATCTGGAAATTTATCCATGACATTGGCAATTTGTTTTTTGCAGAAATTCTCATCTTCTTTACCAAACGCTATTTGTGAAATGTCAATCTCAATCCGTCTGAGGAGTGGCAAATGTTTTGGCAGACTCATTAAAAATAAATCCTTCTGTAAAACAGAAAAATAATAATAAGATTTTAGACATCAATTTAAATTCTTGTTGAAAGGTATATACGGATTTGAGGGAGAACCTGATTTGATTCTTGTTCAATCCCCGATTCTCCACAATCGTAGTTAAATTTGAGTTGCTTTGAAAATCTCAAGCGAATTTTCTCAAGACCTACTTCCAAAATTAGTTCTAAAATTAATGGAAAAACTTGGATTGTTATTAATTGATTGATTTGGATTGATTTTCCCACCTGTCATTTGGAGGTGAATGGGAGCTTTGCACGAGATGACTCCACTACTCTCCAGTCCATGTCTGGATTCCATTTGATTGTCCACACTCATTGTCAGTTGACCACCCGTGAACCCTTGCAAGGCTCTTTTGATTGCCTCCAGAAACCTCTCATCCAATTCCATATTCTCAATAGGAACACGTGGTTGACGATCAGAATCCAATCCATTCAGAATTTGTCCCAAATAATTCTTCCTACAGTTTTGTATTTCTAATTCCTGGATTCTTGGAGCTTCATCTGATTGGATGAATGCAGTCAACAATTGACTCAAATACTCATCGTCTCCAAAGTCTCCAGCACTCTCGATCACATAGTTCACAAGAGTGAGTGAGGTCACGTTCGGGAATAATTGGACGACATGATACACATAATCCTTGGCTGATGCTCGTGAAATCATTTCCGCTTCTTCATATAATTCATCACTATATTCGTCATCACTTTGATCCAATTCCTTAGCATTGAACGGACAATCCCTCACTCCGATTCTAAGATTTTTCACCCTTGGCAGAATACTGTCATCTGCAAGAGGAGGAACAAATTCAGAAATTGTCATCTTATAATTATATTAGAATTTTTTGCGATTACTAAAAAAATAGTATCCCAAATTATACAATATTATGTAGAAAAAGAAAATTACTTTCGAATTACTATCGATAAAAAATGAAGTTTAAGTTCAAAATTCGTCAATAAATAACTTCAACGTTTATTAAAATAATACTTTTATTACCTGTCGACCTCCCAGAATTGTCAGTATTTGGATCTTTGGACTTAAAATCCACATTCGTTGAAATATCCATGGACTCTAAGAGTGGAAATGTTCCAGAATTCAAATTCAGTTCTTCCGGGTCTACAAGAATTCTGACCCCAGTGGACGTATACACATAGATTCTTAGAAATCTCAAGTGACAGAGTCTTGGGAATGGACTCTTAGGGATTTCTTCAAATATGATCGTAAGACTCTCCAGTGTTGTTGAAAAGAATGACAAGAATTCATTTAGAATTTGATAATCTAGTAACTCAGCGGAATAAGTCAAAGATAGGACTTTGAGGACAGGTTTAGTAGGACACGTTCGGATTGGTTCCAAGAAATCACCAGGATCTTCCAACGTCTCCACAATTTTTAATTTTTTTAAACTCCGGAAATTTTTATGGATTGCCAATGATACAAAATCATATGCAGTCATAATTTCAAGTTCCTTCAAATTTTGAGACTTTGCAATGAGAAATGAATGAAGCTCATTCTGCATATTTTGTTCACCATGTTCTTCGTCAAAATATCTTGGTGGTGGACATGATAAGAGTTTAGAGAGATTTGAAAAACTGAATTCAGTCGTTTCAAGTATTTCTTTCACATACAGGCTCTCATCTTCATCATCAAATCTTAATTTGAATTGAGACAAATTCAATTGGGTGAGTGAAGGGGCTAGGAGAGTGAGAATGGACATGAGTTCTACCACAGATCTCATAGACTTCAATGTTGAACGGGAGTAATGACTCAATGTCAATCCACCCACACATTTTTCCCCAAATATTGTTTGGAGTTGTTGAATGTACTTGGGGAGTTGGTGAAAGTCTACGGACTCATCATCCTCACCAAGTCCAAAGTTCAGGTGAAATGGTAAAATCAACTCTTCCTGTCTGTCCTTAGAAAATAATCCAATAAACTCCTGAATGTTGTCTTCCCTTAGTTCTTGTTCATGTCCGTATTTTGAATTTCTTAAAATTTTCAAAGACAATTCATTCCATGATTGACTCACGAGACGGCATTTCAATAAGTCCTTTGTCCCCAGATACGATAAGATCTCTGTAATGACCTAATGGATCAAAAGAGAAAATTAAAATATTAATAAATTGATCAACTAGTAAATCAGATAAAAAGAGGAATTCACGTTATTACTTACATTTTAAACGCAAATTAATATTTTAATGAGAATTAAGGCAAAAACTCAAGAACAGAGAATTAATAGGTACATGGGGCAAACACACAATCAGCAAATCTATTATCAAAATTGATTTGTAAATTGGACGGGATAAAACATTAGTTTTCTTGAACACAATTGAACAGACAATTGGACAAACACATAAATTCAAAACACAATGACTGTAAAAACAATAAATGAGTACACATTCATTCACAAAATTATTTGATTCCTATGCACAAAATTTCTACTACCTATTCGTAAAAATATATATTTTTTAATCCTGTATTCTTATACATATTCCACATCACATTACATTTTATGGAAATACTTATCTAAGGATTTTAATCCTACCTGTATAAATTATGACATTATTGACTGATTGCAAAATGTAAATTACCTCATTTGGGATTGGGATTTCCATGGCTTCTTTCAATTGATTCTGATTTTGAGTTGAATATAATCGATCGCAATTAATTTAATTTTGATTTGAAAACGAACTCCGTCCATGTGAGTGACTACTGACTACGTGACTTCACGTTTAAACTGAACTGAAAGAATTCTGTTGAGGTTGGATTGGATAATTTTCCCACATGTTGAATTTAAAAGTCCCCGACTCAAATGAACCAAGGACTCAAAGGTCTCGTCAAATGTCAAGTACTCAATTTGTCTCATCGTGACTAGCAAAGCCGCTTCGGGAAGGTCTTAGTTAGCTAATTGCAGATTTCATCCAAATACTTTGTATACCGTCCAGAGGTGAATTATGGAATTCATGGGTCAAGATTTTTGAATACCTTTCCAATATTCCTGTATTCCGGTTTCAAAAACATACCCATATGTCGAAAATGGACTCGAAATTAATCTAAACCTGATATTCACAAAACTCTTACGCGAAGGTCATGTGGTGACCTCGGGGTGAATGTGTCTTAAGTGACCTGCATCCAATAAGGCATGCTGATTACCTACCATCCATAATGTCGTTGATGAATTTCGATTTTCACATTTTTTTTATGAATGTGGTCATATGGTGACCTGAGGTGACCCCGAGGTCGATAATGACTCATGAGATACATGTTGAGAGGAATTATGGGTATTCATTCAGTGTATTGGATACTCTTTCGTGCATCACAATCACTTTGAGCCAAAATTCTAAAATGTATTTCTACCAACACTCACGACAAAAGTTAAAGTAACTCGAGTATGGAATATATTTGCAAGAGTAAAGTATTTTTTAAGGTATTTTCCAAACATTTTTAAACTACATAACCAGATGATTCTTCGAATATTTTAGAAAAGAACTTCCAAACTTTTGAAATATATTATGCAAGAGCAAGTACAAAAAGGAAAGCAACACATTTCTGTTTTATTTCCGAGTCCGACTGATTTATTTTTGTTTTTGAATTTCAATTTGTCAAAATGTAAATCTCTAACTCGGAAGGCAAAATCTAAACTTTCATATCAGGAACTGGTTTGGAATTTTCCTCAGCAGCTGCAGCAGTGTTGCTCAATTCGAAGCTGTAAAATATGATTGCCAAACATGACAATCCCAACCAAATCAGAGAACCAAATTCCACAGAAATCCATCCCAAAGTAGTGATAAAACGGTAGTGTTGAGAAACATGAATTGATTGAGAGAATAGTATTATCAGATTCAGTCCTATTCAGACCTGCACCAAACGAAGATTTCCCTGACAGACAATGGAACAAAAACACAACTTTATTAGCTCGTAATTGTGACAATTATTGTGTAGAGTGTAATGTATAGTGAATTTTACTTTCAAAACCGCGATGGTTAGCCATTTAGGAACAGATGGAGGAATATTTCACCTAATAATTACAATTACAATTATAATCTGTACATTTGGAATAACAGTACGGAATATTCCTAATTTTAACACTTACATGTAAAATCCACTTCCTCTTTCAAAATTCTTTCACGAATGTGCAACTTCATTAAGGCATAATTCACCACGTTTTCTTCATAGTTGTCAAGTGTCCACAATTTTTTTAAATACACCAAGCCAAAGACACTTGAGAGTGTCTGAAATTCTCCCGATGAATACGACAAGTCAGAAACGAAAGCAATGGTTACAAATCCAATTAAAATCTGAAATAACCAAAGAAACTCTCATTAAATGTTCAATTCAGGTCTTAATATGAAGAACATTTTACCCAATTTGTAATGACAATATCGTGAGCCAATATTTAGGCTTTTTCAGCCATGACCCTCGTACAATTTTGGAATAAAGTCAAAGGTGGAAAGACTCGTTGCACCTCTGGATGGAAAAATAGAATGTAGACCAGCATATGGATTACAACAATTAATTAATTATTAGAAAGTCTGACTCACACTTCAATGTATTCCACCGTTTCATGGTCGCTCATAAATTTTTAATAGGACTAGGTAATAGGAGTTAAGATGAAATTTTTGAGAAAAGAATGGATGACTAACAAAATTATTATTAGGTATTCATATTATTCAGGTTGGACATAAGAATCAAATGCTCTTCAGCGGTGAATCGAAATATTTGGAAAGATTTTTGTTATGCCCAAAGATATTATCATATAGAAAAATGTGTCTGGAACTCGTGTATAAAAGAACTCAAGGTGTCATGAACCCCGGAATGTTCAATTTATTTTAAACAATGCTATTCATTTTATCAATGAATTGAATTTGTCCACAGCCTGAGCTAATTCTTTCGAAGACCGCGTTGCGCGTTGGAATTCCAAACCATTTTATGACTAACACCTAACAAGACTATTCTATTTGGATAATTCTCTCCCAACACAACATTAGATTCCATTGCTTATTATAATGAAGTCAATTTTATTAGTCACAAAAGGCACTGAATTCAAGCTTATTTTAATTCTAGTGGGACATATGTTTCTAACGAGAAGATCAAGAGATGAGGATAATTATAATCAAACTGAGGAAGATTGGAAGTTCCAAATTAGTTTTCTCTATCCGTCTTTGCCAACGGAAGTCCAGAAGTCTTTGGGAAGACAATCAAGTAACCGGGTAGTTGATTCCGAACTCGGCCAGGGTCAATAATGAACATCTGTCGATTTCAATAATTTTAAGGGACGAAATAAAAAAATGCATGTAAATACAACAAGTTTAAAAAAATGTCAGTATTATATTCATACCTGATCCACACGCCCATCCTGTTTAACATAATCCAAAATTTTGTCACTTGCATTCACATATGTCGTAGTAGTCCCTTTCGGTCTTTTCGCATACTTGGCACGGATCACCATCACTCCATTTCTGCTAAGCATTTCCTTACTCATAATAAACTTATATTCTTCAACATGTCTCTTGTCTCCATTCCCAGACAAATCCATAACAATCAAATCAAATTTGTTTTCAGTTCGAGCCAATTCCTTCAAAGACTCCGTGGAATTCCCAACCATTATTTCATGGACCACATGATCTCCATTTCCATCTCTTCCAACGTTCATTCTCGATGAAACCCAGTCAGATAGAAATGGTTCGAACTCTAGGGAGACAACTCGTTTCTATTCAAATACACAAAATAATTCAATTTTAAATGTTAAAATAAAAGAAAAGTCAATTCAATATATCGCATAGCACTTACAACATGTGGGGAGTCGAGGAATGCAGCAGCACTCAATCCAGTGAACATCCCAATATTCAAAATATTCTCAGCTCTAGTCATCACACCAAGCATTTTAAAAAAATTACCTATTTTGTATAAAAAATTAATAAAACATGATTATGCTGTTGGATACCTACATACTTTACGTATCATGAATGAGTTAATTAATTGGTTGACTCACTTTCATACAAATTACTCTGATACCAAACCAGCAATGGCTGTTGGATTCTCCCTTCTTTGTAGTGTTCAGGCCAAGACTCTTCCATTCCATCTTGTCTTAGTTTTTCTGCCATTTGGCTCTCTGGAAAAGTCAAACTGTTGACGCGATGACGAGCCAATGTCAAGAAATCCTCAGTCAATTTAGTCTTGGGTGGATCTTTCAAAATAAAGTAAATTTTAGTAACAAATTCCTAACTTTTTTACAAATCAAAATAGACAATAATAATGAGACTAATAATTCGTGTTGATTTTACCAGTTTTGGCGCAGACTGATGATTGAAACAAGGATATTTCCAAGAAAAGGGGAAAAAATAAAACTATGGAGAAATTCATTTCTCCGGATGTTGTTTGATTTGGTGAATAAAGAGAGAGAGAGAGAGAGAGAGACTGAGAACGAATACTAGAATAGATTATATTTTATATTCTCATCATCTCATAATTTTCCTCAATGCAATTGTATTAATTGTAATTAATGAAGACTGTTCTTTGTATGAAATCGCTCTCGCTATGTTATGTTAATTCCATGGTTAATAATGTCAGTTGTATGTAGAAAAACACACTCATCTCAACTTTATTGTGGGATGACATGTCTTCAATTATCATTTATATCACCAGACGATTATGATTAGCTATTCCACAAAGACAGTCTACAAGTCTGGCTGCATACAAAAATAAAAATTATTTCCTCGCCCTGGTTATGTCAACTTGTTTTTGCATTGACGACCGGACGTGAGGTGAACGAATTGTTTAGTTCCATATGTGAATCCCCTTGAACACTAACACTAACCCGAAACTACATTATTCCCCAACAAGGACTTCACGTCACCACCACCACACGACAAAAGTTTTAACTGAATGGAAGAACTAAACTCTAATTTATTTTTATATTATAGTCAAATCAGGGGGAAAGTATAAAATACAAATTACACTCCATTTCGTGTATTTCATGGACACTCCCACTTTAATTGCGGAGTTAAAAAATTGTCGGAATCACTGTTACAGGAAATGAAATATCTCCGTAGTAATAATGTCATTATGTAATATTTTTAATTAAAATTTAAAATCCTTGGAATCATGTTAAAATTGTGGAAATGAAACTGGAGCATGTGTTTAATACAAATTAAATTAGGAATGGAGAGAATCCATTCTGATTGAAGGAAACACCGTACTGGCTGCATGTCCTCGTCCTATTTTCCCTAGCCTCCGCGGGATATGAATTTAGTAATTCCTCGAGCTCCGGTGCCTACAAAAATATATGGTTTTACCTCATTAAATTTTGGAAATCTATATAAATATATATCTGTAAATTCTTTTCTTACCATTTTGGACAGACAACCCCGCACATGATGGTCCAATCCATAGGCATGACGAGGCCAGGGAATTGGCGTTCCTTGTATATGATTAGTCTGGTCGATTCCAACATCGATATTCAACTCTTTCATCTTTGAGAGGAGATTCATGACCTGGGAACCCCAAACTCGGATTTCTTCACTATTTTTAATTTCTGATTGGAGCTGTGAGATGATGTTGTCTTTCGCACTCAATTCTATCTGTAATTTGAAATTAAATGTATTCAATGTCAACGGTGGATTATTACCCTTAAAAATATCAAAACGTGCGAGAAAATAGTGATTCAGTTTTGACTAAAAATGGATCCCCGATATCTCTCTCATTACCTCGAGCTCCACAATTTGGCCATTAAGAATTTCGATCTGGTCCGTACTAGCGTTCTCTATGATTTCTAAATTGCGAAAGGCTTCACTGGTTCTGAAAAAAATGATTAAAATTGTTATGTATGGTAAAAAAAATACGAGGATGAAAGTATAATGATTAATTTCAGGCATCCACCTTGAACTTGAACCAAAATAATAAAATAGTCTGAATAGGGTTAGGTTAATTGCCCAATCGTACAAAATTAATTCATTCTAAAATAATACTTCTGATTAACTAACTAATACTAATTCTACACCCGAATTGGTCCGAACGGATTTCCTAACGTAATCAGTGAAATATAAACTTACTGTTTGACGTCCAAAGTCTCCAGTTGGTCACACTGTGACTGTGATGCCGAGCTCTGTGGGTCAGATTCAGTTGTGTCCATATTTTTTAAATTCCAAAAACGCTGCGCTGGATCAATGAATTCACACACAATGACAGTCGTTACAGACAGGAGAAGTATTAGTGTTTAAATGTTTGAACTTTTGATACGGAGAACTAGTAGTGGTGGAATGAGGTCAGTCCACTCCACTGCATGTCTCATTCAAACACCCATTCAGTTATTTTTAACATTATTTGGGCCAAAAAGGAGAGGATCTGAGTGGGATTCCCAGAAATACATGGGTCATAAATATCTCAGAACCCTTTGTCTCATAACCCTTTCTATCACACACAAAAATATTACCCAGGTGCATTATAACTACAAAATGTGTAATTTCTAATGCCTAATCAAAATCTGGTTTGATTTGTTCAGTTTTGAATTGGTTTGTGTTGAGTTGAGTATTATTACCATATTATATTTCTGATTAGAAAATTTGTCTGTAAAAAGAGTTCAATATTCTAAAATAGTTTCTTATGTTTCTTTCCATAATTTAATTTAGAGAGAAGGTGTCATAGCGTAGTGGTATGGGCGTCCGACTACTGCACTATCAGAAGCTTAGATGTTTCGACTCTTCAATCTCTGGCACTCGAGTATAAATTGTGTACTGGGGTTTAACGTAAAAAGTAATATAATAAAAGTGTAAAGATAAGGGCGAAAACTCCAGCACACAACATGGAAATGTGCAATCACTTGTCTAAGGTTTTCTCCTTGGCTTAGTAAGTCGTACCTATACCATGGTGTATTCCTAATCTCGACCACTGCGGCCGTCAGTCGTCGACTGGAGGATTAGTGGAGTGGGGTTACGGCCAGACTAGTCTGATTTGATTGAAGGCTACCGGAAAGGACGAAAGGGCTACCATTGCATTCCGTTCAATGTGAAGACAGTCAATGGACATATCAAAGAAACTTCATTCAATCGATCCACGACGACATATCGTAGGTACTGGTTAACGTGGTGGGTATTGACTGAAATAGATTAAAAGGGATGGGTCTAGCCTGTACAACTCAAAAATCCTAAAAATGCCTCTACGCCTGATAAGGTTTTCCCTTAGACTTTAGAGAGAAATCCTCTAAACCAAATAGAAAGTGATGACAATGCACAGTGTGTGCAAGAGTCAGGAGTATTTTTTTTAATTTAATTTAATTTCTTCTGTATATTATTAGTCTACTCATTCATTTAAAACCAGAAGTTTAGTTCGTGTGACCCTTAATTTCCGCAATCCTGTTTTATGTGGAATAATTCGCGTTTGCGGAATATTCGCAATTTCACCGACGCGGAATGTCCACAATATTGCGCTTCACAATAGTTAACCGAAATTTTTTCTCATATTCACAGATGTGAATGAGTTTGAAATGAAGTCGTTCAACCCAATGGATCAACCGCCATGGAAGGAATGACGAACAATTAAATGATACGTATAGTGTGAGCAGCTTCAATTATTATTGTATTTTCAATAAAAATCTTGAATAATTTTAAGAAACAAACGTGAAATTCTATATCCTGAAATACAGTACATGACAATTTCATGAGTCGAGAGAGCACTCCATTGGATTTGATGAAATATTAGTTATTCACACGTACCGTAGGGTTTCAAAAAACCATATAGTTATTACACATACATAATTCAAAAGTGTAGCAAAGGTTACAAGACTAGCAACTCGTACACAATCCTTCTATTAAAAGTTTTTCAAAATGCCTCCGCTCACAAGGGATAGCCATTACATGTGTACCGACACTCACAAGGTACACTATTCGGTTGTTCAAACCGTTCAGTAACCGGACCAAACTTATTTAATTCGAAAACTTATTTTGCGTATAATTTCTGCTGATTATTTATTGCTTTTTGTTTAATTCTTGATCAAAGCTTGAGTGTAACATATATTTTTGTAACTACACCATAATTCAAACAAATAATCGGTCTCTTTTTCGGGAATGCCCTGTACATTAGATCCCATCGGGAATTACTTTCATTAACCTCCGGGAGGTGCGCTAATGCTTCCAATGGACGAATTTCGATTGATCCATGGTGATGGCATGCCCGGGAAGCAGAATAAAATATGTCTGGATGCCAATAGACATGCAATGACTATCTCTTGTCTCTTTTGCAAACACTCAAGTGATATTATACTCTTACTTGTTGATTTCCCAGTAATATTTTACAAATTACATGTCGCAGACGGGAGGGGGGATGTTAGAACATTCTGTGCGACCCCGTGTATAAGCTATCAGCGCTATCATCTGTATTTTATACATACATTTTTAATCCACAATTCTAGGAAAAGGTCAACATTGTATTATTTATACCCCTGCCTTGTTTGGATGAAACATGACCCAACGGTAAACCAAACTCAACTCATCCAGCCAATGGACTTTTTAGTGAAGACAGCACTTTATCCAATCAATTATTCATATGCTGTCATCTAATTTCTGAAATACTTTGTATCGATGGAATACTTAGACGGTGTCTTAATATTCAAGAACTATATAGTCAAACACATGCCAGCCTCTGGCACAACACGAGCCCTCACCATAGCGAAACAGTAATAACTGCCTGCTTGTATTTGCAGGGATCTGCTGTTAATTGCAAGCGTGTAACTCGAATACAGTTCCGAAGGATAGATTTCGAAGCAAGTCAGTAAAGACCAGGCCTGAGAAGTTGAACCATAGCACAAAGAGAAGGAGACAGAGGGAATTTTGAAATATACTACGTTAAAAGTAATGGTGAGAACACTCAACTGGATTGGATTGAATATTACTTATTCACTAGAGCCTAGAAAGGTTCAAAGACACAAACATTTGAAATAAATACAAATGCAATATTCAAAAATGTAGCAAGTCTGTCCAAGGCGACCAAGAAACAACTATTATCCATCACTTCCTTAACCTGTCACATCTATATATATATCATACACTGGCAATATTTCGGCAAATACTAGAGAAAAAGGACATCCAAGATGTTCGGCCAAAAAGTGTGTTTCTTTACATTTATCCTAAAATATATATTTTTTGGATCCGTACTTTCGAAGGAATTTCAGTTCCAAGACTCCAATCTATTTCTGAAGAACTTCAAAGGATGTGTGACGAGTGTTGTGACATTTGGTGAGAATGTTGAGCTCGGACCGTTTGCAGAACCTTTCATTCAATTTAAATGGAATCACATTCACTTCACGTTTATGAACAAGCATTTCAACGAAGAACGAGTCGTTATCCATAGAAAAAAAATCTTTTCTGCGTTGCCTACATCATTCTATTCCCAGATCCAGGAATACGACTAATTAATCCTACATTGCAAAATGTGTATTTTATGATTCCGATCTTATCAACCATTGGAATTGAGTATGCAAAGAGTGAAGTTAGTTGTTGGGTATCCAGTACAATTTTTCGAGCCGCATTTCCTCGTGATCTTGGCCCCTGAGCCGTATTCCTTCTGGAAAGAGGACATTGGCCTGTATTGGAATGAACACTTGGCCACTACACTGTACTTTCAGACCACACCTACAACCCCCCAATTGAACAGTGAAATAGAGAGACATGAAATAACTACCGGAGGGTATGTGTGCAAAGTCTGTTTTGTCGATTACCACAAAGAATCGGAGTATCGGTCATCATATTTCTACGGGGTCAACTTCTTGTATATTTTCGAATGTGGAAGTAACCTGGAGAACTGCTTAGAAGTGGCCTTACAGGTTGAGAAGGATGTGACTCGTGATGGTCAACCTGGAAGATCGCATTCCAAATTTTATCATTGAAATATATGGCCAGTATTAAACCCTGGTCAGATAAAGCACTCCTGTCTGATCAAAACTTAATACCAATATCCATTATACTGGAGACAACAGACACCGACCCACGACAATACAGCTTAAATGTTTCACACTTGGAACCAAATATGGTATTGTCGAAAACAAACTACTTTTACACACCGATTGTTAACATATATTGTTACATAGAGGAAGACCAAACCGAATATATGCATATGGATCATCAGAGCGAAGAAAATCAAGTTATATTAAAACGTGTTGGATATAACTTCCTAACATGCGATGGTGTGGAGAGAATTCCATTCAAACATCAGTCATTTCTGAAACCCTACGAACCATGGAGTTGGTATTTTATCTGTGGGAGTGGCGTTGTGAGCATAGGATTCCTCGTCCTCATTGGAAGTGGACTGGACCTCCGCTTAGTTTTCCCATACTTGGCTCAATTCACAATTCTCTATTTTGGTGTCTTCATGGA
>JAQGCB010001480.1:0-14380 GCA_034698835.1 Protaphorura tricampata
AGAAAATGAGTTTTAAAAAAATTTATGAAAAATCTAAAAAAAAATCTAAAAAATCTAAAAAATCTAAAAAAATCTAAAAAAATCTAAAAAATCTAAAAAAAATTAATTGTTTTTTAGAAAACCTCAAAATAATAATAAAAATCCTTGATTTGTGTGATACGTACCTCAATATCTTGATACCTATGGATAAACCACCAATGAAAATATTCATAATGCACCGTCCTCGTCTTCGACCTTAGAAGCATTTCATCAAATCCAGGTGGACAAGAATACCCACCCGTCAAATAATTTTTGACTTGAAGTTCTCCACCACACAAATCCACGTTGAGGTCATTCCTCTCAGTCACACATTGTACGAATGTCCCACCAAATGTGTAATTATTGTAAGGACTCTTACAAGATTTATCATCCACATTGGCACTGAATTCAAAATTGGGTGAACCATCCGTCGTACACCCCACGTGTGTATTGTACATGATGTACTGATCAATGGCTTCTTTCAATTTATCTTGTAGAACAGCCAGTATGTCCATCTCATGTTCTGGGAAATGATAAGGATTGATAAAAAAATGTAAGGGGTCACCGAAACGATCCACAGGGACTAAATTTGACATTAAGGAATCAACCCATCTATCCGTAGCATTCGTAATCGTTGTTTTGAGTGGTGACCCTCCGTAAGCTCGAACATTTGATGACTGCAGATTTTTTAAGTACCCATCTGTCATAGTTGAGGAAGAACTATGAGTATAACCCAAACTACCTCCAAATGAACCAAAAAATGAAATACTGGCCGCTGCTTTGATTCCACTGATATTACTCTCACTCGCTTGAACCCATGACCTTAATAAATAATCTTCTTGTAATAAAATCCCACCAGCGTCCAATCGACTCAAATAATGTGTCCCGAAATCACGAACAATTAATTGTAATAAAACTGTAGCTTTTTGTGTGTTGTTTAATTTGAGTTCTTTTATAACCCCGTCTAATTGGGATTTAAATCCAGAGTCAATTTTAATATTGGGATCAGTGTAAATGGAATAAATTGTATTTCGAACGTAAATCCGACTCGTGACAGTTTGTTCATCATGTTGTTTTTGTTTTGTTTCTTGGTAATCAGATGAAAATGACCCACTGATAGAAGTCGTCGTGAATGAACCCTCAGCACTGGCAGAAAATGACCTGGCGTCAACACTCACATAATTTGACCAATTCTCAATGAAATCAGAGAAAACTTTGAGGGAGCTTTCTTTGACTGGAATCACGAATGTATTGTCTGGAATGTGGAAGACCCCGTCTGGTGTGGTTTTACATTCTGTGTATGTCAGAGCAGTGATTTGTCCCATTTCACGGTTACGTAAATTGTCCCATCCTCGTCCGGGTAAAACTGGTAAGGGATTGAATTTTGGACCGCAGGATTCCAATGAACTTTGACTTCCTAAACATTCCAAGGTCACAGCGTTCAATATCAAAACAACACAAAGTATAATTTTGACCAACATTTTAATTAATTTCGTAAGTCAATTCAAATTTTTTTTTTATTTGAAAAAACTGTTTGGCGTTGGCGCAAAATAATAAAAATACAGTAGACAGGTACTGTACTAAATACCAAAACCAGACTCCTCCAGCCAGACGCAAACTGTAAATGCAGTCAGTGCATTTTTTTTTGTCTGAAAAAGTGCACGTCTATGTGAGTTTTACCCAGTCCATCTTTACTTTAAGTTTGTCTCTGACAAGGTAACCACTTTCCATTGTCAAGTGTATGAACTTTGGAAATAGTGTTAAATATGCATGACGCTGGTGTTCATTGTCATGTCGAGTGCTTCCCTTGTGATTTGTCAATTCTCTAAATAGTTGAACAAAAAAAACATGTTATGGTAGGGGAGTACCTATAATCCACAGCATAGCAATAATGCAAAATGCAATGGCATGGAAGTATGAAAAGATCCAAAGTCCAATGCCCGATTTGTACCACCTTCTACAAAGCGTACGGTAAATAATAATATAATTGAAAAATACTAACTATAATATATGTAATGTGAAAATGTGATTGTGATTGTGATTGTTTGACAATTTGTATGATTCACAAGCAAAACAGTCGTGGTACCTGTCTGAATATGACCAATTGTCGAGGGTGTCTAAAAAAATCCATGCAAACAAAGGAAGTTCGACATGATGATTTGCGAAAAAAATAATATTAAATATTCCGTGAGCTTTTTAATGTGTTGTTATTTGTTTTTGTTTTAAATTAAACCCTGCATGAATCAATTACTCATGCAGAACATACTCTACAAAATGTTTATCTCCCAAAATTATTTGTACTCTGCATTGATGCGCCTATAATTTTATAAACAACTTTTGCCCCACCCTGTATGTGTATATGCATTGCACTGCATTGGTCTCTCCGTAAATGTATGTTTTTTTGTGTGCAAGTCAGTCATTCATTGTGTATAATTTAGTTTAATTCCGGATGCGTTGAAGAACTTTTAAGTGTATGATAGAAATTGGAGTCAATCTGACTCTAAAAATGTTAGCTGTCAATTTGAAGTGCAAAATGTCAAGAATGACTTGTCATATTATACATACAATGAATATCATGACATCGCGCATTTATAACATTGATTTTAGGTACTTAATGTACCATAGTGTCTGCGTTATTCCTGAGTCTGAGTCATTTCCGATTAATTTTATTTAATTCGAAGCCATACTTATTGCTAACTCTGGTTAAATCACAAGTGAGCTATGAAATGATTTCTGAAAATATTTAATTTGAAATAATCTGTACATTCACGCAAAGCGGATTACAATCCAAATAATTAGTTTTTGATTTTAATCAAAAATCAATTTAATCGCCTCTCGTGAAACCTCATCGTTAGGGAGTCAGGGAGTGTCGATTGTTTTCATATTTAAGTCCTTTCTGGCAATATAGAATCCTTCGAAGTAAACACTCAACACCAATGGCGACCAAAGAAAGAGCACCTCCAACGATGACAATGTAAAAAGGTAGAGCGACGTTTTCAAAATCAAATGGATGGATTTTGTAAGGTGGACACGAAGGCTTGACACTCTCAATGAATTCAACTTTTTTCTTTGCAGCCAATTTTTCAATTCCAGTCTCTTTCATGTGAATACGACTGCAAATTCCCAAATAAATAATTTAGTGGGCGAAAACTTCAAAAGTTATAACACAGAATAATTTCCACATACCCAAAATTAAAATGCTCTGCGAATTCTGAATCCTGTCGAACGAACGATGAGAATTCTGAAAAATAATCTAGCAAATCTATGCTCCGGAATTTCTGGCAATACTCAGCGCTAGAAATTAAGGGCTCTACGGTTTGGTAAAGACTCAAATCTGTTACATAGGCGTATTTTTGTGTATTCACCACAGCGCGTCCACCCTCAGTTCTTGAAAGATATGGGATACGTGGATGAAGATGAGACAACATCACACTGCTCACAGATGAAGTGTTCACATTTTTTTCAGTCTAAATCAATGAGTAATGAATACATTAAATACAGACTTGGGTCAATTCCTTTTCAAAATGTACTGAAGTACAAAGTTCCAAGTACAAGTCCCTACTTGGAATTGGACTTAAGTACTTTCGGTATTTTAGAAAAGTACTTGGAATTGGACTTAAGTACTTTTAAAATTTTAGAAATGTACTTGGAATTGGACTTAAGTAATTTCGGTATTTTAGAAAAGTACTTGGAATTGGACTTAAGTACTTTCAAAATTTTAGAAATGTACTTGGAATTGGAATTAAGTATTTTGGGATTTTGGGAAAGTACTTGAACTTCGACTTAAGTACTTTTGGAATTTGGGGAAAGTACTTGGACTTGGACTTAAGTACTTTTGGGATTTTGGGAAAGTACTTGGACTTGGACTTAAGTACTTTTGGAATTAGGAGAAAGTACTTGGGATTGGATTTTTTATAAAGGAATTTACCACGTGAATCTGAGTTGTGATAAAGAATGACACGTTGTCAAACCCAAAGGAATATCCATTTCCGATTAATGATTCAACGTTATCCCTCGTAATTTGTGGAGTGGACAATGCAGAGATGAGAAACCCAGAGAATGTGGAATAAAGAATCAATGCAAATAAGCAGACTGTGACTCTTAAAATACGAAGTGATATTCGGCAGTTCCGACAAGCCAGCATATCTAATTGTACAAAATAAATTAACATGTTAATTTAATTGACATACATGTCCAACTATCACGGACCTAATAATTTTCTGTGTATTGACATTTCCTTCCCAATTATTCCTGACAAAGAAATTCTCACTAAGAATGCTTTGAAGTTTTTTTAGATTCGCTCTGTCTTCAAATTAGTTTGATAGTCAATGGGGAATGTCAGGCTGTCTGTCAGATTCAGTCTAGTCACCAATTTCCATGATGGCTATTGTTGGTAAATTGTGACAGACAGTCAATCAAACTTTCTGCTGATAACAATGGACAGACTCAATCGTACTCATGCTACGTGGCCCTAAACGCCTAAATTAAAATTTGAATACTTAATTTACTCACCATGATTAGTCATCCAAGCAAGTATCCACCATATTGAATTCCAATCCTTCGTTATGCCAAGAATTCCAATGAATGCTAATATGATTGTAATTAATATGGCAAAATAAACGTCGGATGAGAATGGTCGTATAAACACATTTCTGACTGGACGTCCAGTTGACATAAAATACACTTGAGTGCTAAAAATCATAAAAGATGACAGAAAATGAAAATTCATTCTATTGTACCTAATTTGTATAAAATTACTATGAAGTGCTCGTAGTCGGTGACAGGTAACGAACATCTTGAGCACACCGTGCGCATATAGCGGCTGCACTTATCGCCAAGTCAGCTTCACCCGTTAAAATCTGATACGACATACTTTTAGGTATCCATTGGTCATTTTGGTCTAATTCCGTAAACGAATTGGCAGATATTGTCTGCAAACTTTTTAAAAAAGCTATAATTTTTTAACACTTCAGCCATTTTTTACTTAATAAACACCTTACGTAAAATTGAAGAGGTCTTGCAAGTATGCCAAATATTGATACGTGGGTGTGAATGAATCAAAGTGCCAATGCGCAGTTTCATTACCCGTATTTGTTTTCATATTCCATTTTCTCTGTCCAAAATAATTTTGACATAATACTGTACAAAACTAATGATTAAATAATAAGGCCAGTATTTCTTACCACATGAGTACCAATGATTTGGACTTTGTGGAAATCCATCCGTCGTCTTAAAATTGATTCCATTTTGTAAGAAACATCAAAGTTTGAACTCAAATTTTGTGCTCCGATTCCAATTCTTCTCACCATTTGAATATTATTTTTTATTGAATAAACTTCAATTAATTCATCCGAATTTACAAGATTGAAATACAGATGTGAATTCAATCCGTAGTTTTTGATTCCATCAAATTCTCTCAATTTTCTTTCCAAAACTACGAAAGACGTTTCATACAAATCCATCATAATAAATTTATGGAAATTAATCAGTTCCCCTAGAATTTTTAAATCTGGGCCTATTCGGTTTAAAATTCCACTTGTTATTATTACAAAATCATATTCCTCTTCGTCGGACAATGTTGTTGTTGGGATTTTGTTTAGATACACATTTACGTCTAAAACTGTTAGTTGGTTCTGGCTATGTAAATCAGTCGTTATTATTCTGTTGTAAACAGTAAACGCTACTGAAGTAGTCGAGATAATTAAAATATTCGGATGTAAAGGAATTTCACCCTGATTTTTCAGTAAAGTGAGAATTATAGGCCAAATCATTGCACCAGATGCAGATGTTTGCAAAAGAATACACGTCTAAAGACTAAATTCATTTTATTACCTGCAGAGTGAAAATGTAACGTTTTGGACCGACTAGACATTCACATAAATTATTTTCGGATTGCAATTGTCAATTCTGATTGACAAAAAATAATATTTAGGTTAGTTCCATATTCAACAGTGCATACTTATTTTCTTAAGTTGTGGCTTTGTAATACCCACGTAATTGGTTGTTGCAGCGAAGCAATGTACAATTCAGAAAAATCGATTTACGAGTTAACTACTTATATTGAATTTTCTTTTCAATTTTTGCGAATAGCAATTTTTTTATTTGTTTTCTTACGTGAAGATGAATCAATTTAGCAATTTAGAGAAAATCGACCTTAAAATTTAGGTGTCACCGGCTGAGGTCACTGAATGCCAAACTGGTTAGCACGTGGACACTGATTGAATGTGGTCTAATTTTCCATATTGTGTGAGACAGATTGGTATTGATTTGTGAGTTAAACATTCATAAATATTGCTCATTCTTTAGCTCTCAGTGCATTTTCTTTTCAATTTTTGAAACTAAGTTTTTTGACATGTGAATGAATTTTGTCACCCCAAGAAAACGTTTACTAAATAATAAATTGTGGGACAATTATAATTTATAATGCATGGCGTGGGAAGGTGCAAATTCAGAAGAGAAAGAAGAACCTATTCACCTGTGTGGATTAACTCCTACCATAATATTTACAAAATTGTTGTAGTTACAAAATATTTTATTAATGATTTTTCTCAGAAAGCAGATTGAACACAGAAATATGGAGAATTTGTAAAGCGCCTTTATGGCCGGTACGTTTGACAAAATTCGATTGTATCCATGGCCATATCTTTCTACTCGCGAGATGTCTCCATGTCTTCATCCGACAATATATTCAAATACTTCCTCGCACTCGCGAGTGCAGTTTGAATCAACTGTGCCTTATCCTGAGTCTGAGTCCCGGTAAGTTTCAATTTTTGGGTAATATTATATCCGAACTCAATCATAATCCCCGCAATATTTTGACCGTTTAAAGTGTACTGCAACAGACAATTTTCATACTCTTCAAATGAATTCAATTCCAGACAACATTTTTCAATGTATTCTATCCATTGACTAATTTGCTCTTTATCTTTCAGACGGATAGATGCTGCTAAAAGATATTTCCCTGAAATCAATGATTGCTCCAATATTTGATTTTTTAAACTCTTGTCAAAGTCACCAGTGGTTGCAGTTTCAAAGATATCCTCATGAAATCCGAACAATATTTCCCAGTTGTCCTCAAAATATTCTCGGCACAGCAATCTAAATTTATTTTTCTTTACATCCAACATTTTCTGTAACATTTTGTTGGTGGATTCCAATACGCTCAACAATTGATCCATAGTCTCTGTTTCGGTCAGACGATGAATGAATCCCCATGCAATCCTCATGAGTGCTATAAATTCTTCTATGGTATTTTTTGTGCATTCCATAACGGAGGTCCTTAAAAACCACCGACGAAATATTTCCAAATGTGTGAATAATTCTTCACTCAAGTTCTTCTTAAATTCAATGCTCTTTTTGGCATTGTCTGAGGTCAGAAGGTCAAATAAAGTTACCGTTAGAACGGCTAAGGAGGCAGATTCTATGATCTGATCATGAATGGGTGTTTCGTCAGACAGAATCATGATTCGTAATTTTTGAATCAATTCTAGCGTTGTATTTGTACTCGGCATTTTCAACAGGTATTCATTACACATGTCTAACCATTCCGAGGCTTGATCAGGTTCTGAGGAATGTTTGCATATAATGGCAATAGACGTATAAAAAAGTATGGATTCGGTGAGGAAGTCTTCTGCGACGTATTTCCTTTTCAGAGCGTAGGCTTGAACTTTCAGCTCAGCTTTGTAGATTTCATCCAATGTTCGTGAGTGACCACCTCTTGTTGCCCGTATGTATTCTTCGAATTTCGGACGAATTTCTTTGCACTTCTTTTGTAAGTCTAGCTGATTTAACTCACGTAATAAAGTTATGACGCGAAACTCATAAGACATCAATAGAAGAGTTTCGTCGTCTGTTGGTCCGAATTGTTCTTCGAATATTTGTGCAGTCTTCTTTGCAATTGAAAGTCCCTCTTCACTGTAGTAAGACCTATAACACTTGATACAGACGTCCAAACCTACAGATTTGAATTCATGGACTAATTCTGGATACATCAGTGCTTTTTCCCATATTTGTTTTAATGATATTATGGTTAGGTTTTTGTATAGTGGATTTGCTGTATTCAGACATGTTCTTAATATGTCCACTTCATGGGATCCATTTCTCTCACATATGACATCATAGAAGAATGGATGTATCCTTAGAGGCCCACCCATCCACTCCATAGCAATATCGGTGCTAACCAAGTTGTGGTTGCGTAAAGTGACGAAACAGTCATCGCTCATGGCATGTGCCCAAAATAGCTTGTTTGATTGTAGGTATGCCACTACTCTCATCAAATGGATTGCTTCATTTCCAAATGGTTCATCTCTTCGAAGAATTGTGGTTGATATGTTCCAAAGAGCATTTGCTTTTTCAGTCAGCTTTTCTTTGATCAATGTATGTTCGGGGTGTCTATATATCTCCTTAGTCCAACTAAGGAATGCTTTCAGGGCTAATGAATCCAGCCGAATCATATTTCAGTATTCTTTATTTGCACGTCTTTGTTGATTATAGTAAAACGCCGTCTTCAACTCTACTGGAATTTAATGATATTATAAAAATAAATCCAAGCACTACTGACAGTGTCTTTCTCGGAGGGGAACTTAATAGAATATACCTTTTTAGAATAGGCACCAATAATAATTTCTAATAGTTTTCACCTTTCTCACAATGGATATCCGAATATTGTCAATCAACTTTGCAAAACCATGCAATATTTATTTCTAGGATAAATGCGCCGTAGGACTTATAGTGTGTAGTACAAGTGATGCATGTAGACTGAAAAACACAAGTCAGAATTATCTGGTAATTGTGTACGTATGAAAAGCTCACAGATGAAAAACTATTGTTGGCTCACTAGGGAAACACTTGATTTCATACTACGTCAGTTTACGCTTGATAATATTTTAATTCGTACCGAAGTTAACACTACGTATGAATGAAGGTCGACAGAACAAAGTGATTACAAAATCAGGATTCCCAAAGTTTAATTTGAGATTGAGTTCCACAGCGTCACTTTTATACGTTTACCGTGTAAGTGAGATAAACACTGTACATTAAAATATTTTCAAGTACATAGTGCTTAGTTTTTCAGGTATATACGTCTAGCTGAAACATATGAACTGTTATCAAGAAAATGCGATAGGCGTATCAGTAGGTAATTCCGGGCATAGTGTCGGGAAGTATAATAATATAATAAATTGTTAAAATTAGATATGGATAGATCACAGGTTCAATAGAAAGTATGCCCGCCTAGACTAATTGCTCTGATAAATGAGTCAATGCGTCACATTCTCTATTGTATTTTATTCCATTGAAAAAATCGTTCAGTGATAAATGAGTTTACTTTGATGATATAACTATATATTTGGATCTACTTTTCTAATTTCATGAACTTCAATGTCAAACATCTTTTCATGCGGCTGAATTTCACCTGGATCAAGTGATGTACCCATATATTATTATTATTAGGCAAAGTATGAGAAGAATAATTTTTTCCATGTCAATTCCTATATGACTGTGTCACCGAAATCTGTTCATATTAATATCGTGTTACAAGACAAGTAATATGTCCCATTCTGTATATATCGTTTTCTCCGCAAATGTATAATAGTATTTCTGTCCAAGTCCGTTAGTCAGTAATTAATTTTGTCCAACTCGGTCTGCTTTGCTTAATTTTTAAGTGTTGTAAAAATTGAAGTCAGTCTGGCCATGTGAATTTTGGCTGTCAATTTGAAAGAGACATTTTAAGTAGAATCAGCTAGCACTTACAAGTGAATGAAGTTTATCTAGAATTCTTCCACAAGTCATCACGTAACCCATATATTTTTAAGGTTTTGACCAAGTGACAATGTAACAAATGGCAAGTGAGTGCGTGACAAGTGAGCGACCAACAAAATATCGGTATGAATGCCTAAAACTGTTTGATAATTTTTGAAAGCTCTTACTTGTAGATTAATTCGTGATTAAGTGTCAATTGTCAACGTATTAGAGACTCTTCCGATAACAGGCAATAAGCACTCTACTCCGATGGCGAGTATAGATATAATTACTCCAATGATGACAATGTAGAAAGATAAAGCTACATTTTCAAATTCGAATGCACGAATTTTGAATGGTGGACAACGCGGTTTGAAACTGTCAATGTATTCAACTTTCTTCTTCTTCGCAGCTAATGCTGCGATTCCAGACTCTTTCATGAGAATACGACTGCAAATTGAAATAAAAATTCTATGCATTCTTCAAAGTTATAACACAGGCTTTGAACATACCTACCCAAAATTAAAATGCTCCACAAACTCTGAATCCTTTCTAACGAAAGATGAGAATTCTGAAAAATAATCCCCTAATTCAATGCTCCGGAATTTGTGGGAATATTCTTCGCCAGGGATTAAGGGTTCCACGATTTGATAAAGACTCTGATCTGATACATACGCATATTTTTTTGAATGGACGATTGCGCGTCCGCCATCAGGTCTCCCAAGATAGGGAAATTGTGGATGAAGGTGTGACAGCATCAAACCGCTCACAGATGAAGTGTTGACTGTTTTCCCACTCTAAATAAATTTGGTAGTAATTACATAATTATTAATAAAGTTTACGAAATACATACATCATTTTTGGAATTTACCATTGGAATCTGAGTTGTGATTATGATTGACACGTTGTCAAACCCAAAGGAATATCCATTTCCAATTAATGATTCAACGTTTTCCCTCAGAATTGGTGGAGTGGACAGTGCAGAGATTAGAAACCCAGAGAATGTGGAATTAAGAGTCAATGCAAATATGCAGACTGTAATTTTTAAAATTCGAAGTGATATTTGGTAGAATATCAAATTCGGCCCAACCGGCATATCTAATTGTACAACATAAATTAACATATTACTTTAAAAGATATTGATATGATGTTGATAAATGTAAGGGGTAATAAGTGAAAAGAGTTCAAAATATTTTCTGAAAAAGAAGACAGGGTCCCCCCTATTGTCACCTCGAAAAATACATGTTAAAGGCCATTTATAAGGATTTTCGATTAGGAAAATTTCAAAATCACAATTTATTTATTTTGACCCCCCGGGGGGCTATTCAGAAAAAATGAAAAATACGTGTCTAATGAAATTCTACGACCTCTCGAAAAAAAAAATTCGGATGAAATCGGTGTGTTACTGGCTCCTGACATCCCTCGTAAAATGTTTTGAAGTTTTCATATCCATAGTAAGTAAATGGGGAATGTCAGGCAGTGTGTCAGATACAATCTAGCCACCAATTTAAATTGAAAGCTATTGTTGGTAATTTGTGACAGACAGACAGTCAATCAAACTTTCTTGGTCCGACGCAGGAACGGAACTCATGCTATGCTGCGACGCCATATATTAAAATGTGAATACTTAATTACTCACCACGATTAGTCATCCAAGCAATGATCCACCATATTGAATTCCAATCTTGCGATATGATAATAATTCCAATGAAAAATAACATGATTGTGATTGAAATGGCAAACCAAACGTCAGATGAGAACGTTGCGATGAACACATTTCTTTTTGAAGCCCCACCAGTTGACATAAAATACACTTGAGTGCTAAATCATAAAAGATAGTAAAGATAGTCCTTTGTGTTGCATGCTTATGAAGATTTGTACAGATATAAAATTAGTACAATGAAGTTTCTGTGATCGGTGAGAGAAAATGAAAATCTTTTGCAGTCCGTGGAATTAAAGCGGATGCACTAATCGCCAAATCAGCTTCATTCGTTAAAATATGATACGACATACTATGAGGCATCCATTCGTCATTTTGATCCAATTCTGTAAACGAATGGGCACAGATTGTCTGCAAACTGTTGAAAGAAAAATACAATTTTTTTAACATTTCAGCCATTTTTTCTATTTAATAAATTCCTTACGTAAAATTGAAAAAATCTTGTAAGTATGCCAAATATTGATACGTGGGTGTGATTGTCTCCTTATTCCAATATCCAGTCATATGACCCGTGTTCGTCCTCATATTCCATTCTCTCTGTCGTTTAACTTTTTTTTAATAGATATTCTAATTTTTATGAATGGAGAACAGACATATTTTACTTACCACATGAGTACCAATGATTTCCACTTCTTGAAAATCCTTCCGTCGTCTTACCATTGATACCATTTTGTATGTAGCATCAATATTTGAATTCAAATTCGGTATTGGGATGTTTCTCACCATTTGAACACCTTTTACTGAATAAACTTCAACTAATTCATTCGTATTTACTAAATTAAAATACAGATGAGAATTCAATCCATAGTTCTGGATTCCATTTAATTTTTTTTCCGAAACTCCTAGAGACTCCGTTTCAAACAAATCTATTAGAATGAATTGATTGAATTTAAACAATTTTTTAATTTTCATAAAAATATCTAATCCGTCGTGAATTCCACTTGTGAAAATTATTAAATCGTATTCATGTTCTGACAATGATGTTAGTTTCTGGGTTTTATTTAAATAATCTTCTCCATTTAAAACCGTTAAGTAGTTTTGATTATGTAAATCCTCTGGGAAGTTGTAAACAATTAGCGCCACTGAACTAGCCGAGATTATTAAAATATCAGGGTGTAAAATTATTTCACCCTGGTTTTTCAGTAACGTAAGGATTAAGGGCCAAAACATTGTGCACACCTGTTGTTTGTACAAGGAAATTCTTGTAAAGACTAAATGCAATTTTAGATTTGAAAAATATTCCATTTAGGAAATGAAGTGTTTTAGGTTGTTCCAATGCATTCGTGTGTGTGATTCGTCGATATTGATGTTTAATTATTTATATGTATTTCTCATTCTTTAGCCCGCAGTGCATTGTGGACTGTAATTTTCTTTTGGATATCTGCGTAACAATTTCATTGTTCTTTGACAGGTTAATCTACTTGTCAGTTGTCAGTTGTCAGTTGAAGGGATGTTTATTTAATGTTTGGTATTCGCGGTCTTTGTATTTGCACAGAGGAAGGCCGTACTGTCCTATTCAATCCTGGCAGCCCATAATTTACTTACTCATTGAACAATGTTTGTTTTGTTGATTCACTACTGATAAGTATAATTTCATATAGTCTGACGGTAGTCAAATTAAGTACTCAAAGGATACCACACAAAGGGCATGGCAAAAGTCCCTCGGTCGGAAATGGTTTGATTTTAGATATGTTGTATGTACAGCCCTTGACATCATGAACAACTTTTGTAAAGGAACCATCCCGAAATTCCTAACCGTTTTGGAGTTATTAATACACAGGGGGCATGGAGAAGGCTTCAATGTTCAGTTCGGGGCCGCCAAGCCCCTTGTATATTAATAACCCCGAATAGCTTAGGAATTTCGGGATGGTTCCTTCACAAAAGTTGCGACATTCCAATCCATTCAAACGTACAAGTATGCAAATTGATTTTCTTAACATAGAAACATGGTCATGGAATATGGATATCCGTATTAACAATTTTACGTGAGTCGATTTAAGACACTCGAGCAATTTGCAATTAGGGACTTATTAATGTGATGCCACGTGTCACCGCTCACCCCACCGGAGAGGCAAGAAGAAGTATGTCATATGTAATTATCTCCGTAAAAGTGTAAACTACTATATGTAATAATGTACGTACGAAAATAAATTTAATTGCCAGCAATTTCAAAATTCCCACACCTGCATTGCGTTGATAATCGGTCTTCCTAATTTTAAATATTGATCGACTCAAACAAACCGTTCCTAATTCCGAGTGTCCATCATTTCTTGGTATAACTATAACTTAATTCACTATAATTATTTTAAGTACTTTGTTGGTGTTACTATTATTGGAACCAGACAGACTTAAACACTATTGGATTATGTGTATGAAAAGTCAGTCACTAAAGGTGTCAACTCTTCAGCATTGAGAACTTCAACATGTTAAGGAGAACCGAGTTGTTACATATATAGTTAAAAAAATTTCTACGGATAATTTGTCGATATGGCTTGGAAGCCAATAATTATACATTGCGAGACCATCTAGAGCAAATTAGCGTTGGCCAACACTTTATCCACCTGAATTTGACTCTATAAATAGTTAGAAATTCTAACAACCGATTTCAAATACCCTCTATGCGGAATACCCTGTTCCTCGCCCATTATTAGGACTAGACGTACTTATGCAATTATAAGTTGAGGTGTATAAAACAGTCAGCTAATGAGCTAGATTCGTATAGTCAGTATTGATAACTTCAACATGTTAACGGAAGCCGAGTTGTGCATTGTTAAAAATATTCTACGGATGATGTGTCAATATGGCTGGGTAGACCTAGATTTCAAAGAAAATACTGATCGTCCATTGCAGAGAACTAAATCCAAATGGAAGCGTCCATTTCTTTTAGCTCGAACCATTTTCTCA
>JAQGCB010001481.1:0-14374 GCA_034698835.1 Protaphorura tricampata
AAGGAGAGAATGACCTCCATGGCTGGGACTACTGGGTCCCCGATATGTTCCCATGATATTCTGGTGCAGATTAATATTAGAGACTATGTGCATTGTTGAATTTCTCAAGTGTGTTTTCATAGAAATCTTCCCATCCAGAGTGTGCCAATGTTGAGCCATGACCCAATTCGGGAATCTGCATTTAGACAACTCGGTCTGATCTACTGTAAAATACAAGAATCGGTCAAATCATTTCAGTAAAAGTGCACATTTCAGTAAATTGTACTTACCTTTCGTGAGAGTGAGCGCTGTTGCCCCATCAGACGGAGACGAAATACCGGTACAGGATGCGTCCCCAGACTGGGCAACTCTGTATCCGAAATGACCCTCGACCCCACCATTTAAGTCATCCTTGATTTTCTCATAAAGAAAACATTTGTAGCGCTCTTCATGAGAATTGACCGCAAGTCGACTGTCCAATTTACCAATCAGGTAATGATTCGAACCCTCTTTCCATTCCCCGAGACATTCCAATTCCTCCGCTATCAAAAAAAATGAAGGATTACCTACTATTTTCAGAGAATTTGTGAAATATCCATATCTGGAAGCATAGTATAATTTCTCATTAACATTAATTCTCTCGCATCCAAAGTTCACACATATGTAATATAATTTCACACTACCATGACCTAAAGTTTACCATGTCATCGTGTGTTTTTTTTGTAAGTTGGTGCATACACTTACTTAGCTGAACTATTCTAACCCTCCCTCCTCCGACGTATAACAATTCATAATAATTAACACCTCGACCAAAGCCATAAACTTTGATTTGAATCGATAGCCGGCTCATAATTACATCTTTTAGATTCCCTGGAGGGAAATGACCACACGTTGGTATGGAATATTAGAAATCTTTCTCTCTCTGCACTGCGTGATACAAATTCAGTTTTAATATTTAAATCATGGGTTCTATTTTTTTCCTTCTCCGTAATACTTTTCATCCTGGAGCTCCGTGTGAATTGCATTGCATGATTGCACCCTTTCCACTCTTTGCGCCTTGCTTTGTAATAAAAAAGTAACTCTGGTCCATCCAGCGTGTGTGTGTGTGTAGACACGTTATTTTTGATTGCATTATGAACAAATTGAAGGAGAAGGCGTGTCCACTCCTGTCAAAATGACTTGATGTATTATGTGGGTTAGCAAGTATAAGTTTTCTAGTGCCATTGTCCCTCCTTTGATAGCCCTCTCTCGTGTCTGAAGATCATTTGTTAGTTAAATTCTTTCTTAGAATGAGAGGACGATTCATATTCACATCCACATGAAAATGAGAGTAGCAAGCAAGCAGTAAATCGTAGAAGGTAGAACTCATCCCTACTACAATCCGAATTTCCATTCTTGTCCAGTCCAACTTATTACTAATATTTTTTGGACAAGGAGAATAGGTAGATTTGAAAAAAAATGTGTATATTTTTTTGAACAATGAGAATGGGTGTGTTGTGTGTTTGCTTGCATAGCCTTGCGTACCCCTGCCGCTGCCCGCACCTGCTCGTTCAGTTTGTCCATATTATGATGAATGGAATTTTGTAGTGCCAACATTCACACCTTTTTATGACTTGTTTGTATTGTTGGAGAATTGGAAATTTGTTCCTTGTTGAGACTTGGAAGTTTTCGGTGAGTATTGAAACGAAGATACAATAATTTACTATTCTTCTTGATTCACTTTTGCTACTACATGTGAACCATAACTTGGGTTTGTCAGCTGGTTTGAAATTATTGTACGTAATTGTTGAAGAAGTTACTCATTCTTACTTGTGCTCTCAGATTTTGGAACATTGGGACAGGCCTGGTAACGGAGTAGAAGTCTGGAACTCTCCGTACATTCGTCCACATTGGACACTGGGTCTTGACATTCCCCGTGACCCTAAATTATGAATGCATAATTATTATTGCTTATACTACTGTAGAAAACTGGGTGAGAAAAAAAGTGAACAAAAAAATATAAGATACGTTCAAATCTATAAATGTTTAGTTTAGACGTGGATTCTTATTTTCCGTTTATAAGCACAAAATAACATCCAGAAGCAGGTAAATTATAATTTTCGACAGCGTAATATTAAGAGTACAAAACCTACCCGGTTATAGGTAAACGTATAAGGTGCTCCCCTGAAATAAAATAGAGTAGGCTCTTATTTAATTACATACATTAAATTAGGTTAAGCGTGTCGAATAGAATGATAAATTTACTTGAAAGGACAATCTATTGGTTGAGCGTCAATTCGAAATAGAGAGTAGAGCGGTGCATCCCCTGGGATTTGACTACATAATGTATCCAAGAGATCCTTGTCTTCACAATATAGACCTTAATGACAAAATTAGAACATTAAGAGACCCGTAAAATTTGTTCATCTTGGAATAATAGTAGAATATAGCGGAGGTACATTTAGAGTTAATTCATTGTATACTTACTTTCTTTGTATTGGAGGATGTTACGATGCCGTTCATTGATGACGAGGCACTTGTGACATTTTGAGGCTCTATAATAAAATGAAATTGTTACATCAATTAAAAAATTGAATTTAGTTGTTTGATCTTGTCGATTGTTAAGCGTTCCACATTAGTATATGCTCCTACTCGACTTGAACACTACTCGTCCTGAATTTGATGTCAACAAATCAACAAGATTAAAAATTAAACCGATTTCGGATATTGAGCTGGTGTTCCCGACTAAAGTTTGAATTGCAGATTCTATTGCGAACCTCTTTAAACCTACATTGAATTTGGTTACAATAGGTTTGGTTTTAAAGTTGCTCTCAGTAAGACGGCCGTTCACGATAATTTTTCATTATTATTCTATAGCAATTTAATTTCAGTTCACCTATGCCTTTGTATTCAATTAGGTACCATTAGATATCTAGTCCGTGACAGCAAGACTAGTGTCACATTACATTGTACGTTTTGTAGTCCGTCAACCAAATACTGGAACAACTCCTCATCATCGGGGTCAACAGACCAGAATTAATCGTTAGAAATATTTGTTTACGTTCTGTCAGTACATCGTAATCGATCATAACCAGACTCACTTTTTGAGTAGTGCAAATGGGTTGGGGCCATGTCATATCATTTAATATCTGAACGACAGATACAGTACAGACAGAATGTTGCTAAGGATCATGTTACGAATCAATCAAAATCGAGGAGTGTTAAGCTAAGCATGATGGATGGATGGATGGATGGATCTCACGTTCAGTCACCGCATCATTAACACAAAAAAATTAAACGATAAGCAATGCAATATTTTAGACTTCAAGTGGTGAATTTCTTGGATGGCTTTTCAAGTGAGTGAAAAAGTAATTAAGCTAAGGAAAGATCGTATTGGAATTATGCATGGGACTAATAAATCAAGCAAATGAAGAAGTGCACTGCATGTGTGGTTGCTACAAATTTCATTTCTTATGATATTAAGCACCACCTCCTCTCAACTTTCACCTCCTCGAAAACTTTTCTAATCTAAGTGGAAAACTTTCATGTTAGTGACAGAACAAAAGTTTGGCAATTTTTCTTCTGGAAAAAATATTACAAGAGGAATAAAAGAAATGACCACAATAGTTTCTTCCCTTGTGGTAATACTTCCTCACAGAATCTGTGCAGAAGAGTATGACTAATCCGACAAGGAGAAGCGCTGCTAAGCTGAGGGTGGACTCATAATTGCGTTTTATGTGACGTGTGGATTGATTACTTTCTTAGGATCGGAATTCCATGACTTTTTTTTCTGCTACCACTCGATTGTTCAATTTCTGATTTTGATATTTATTTAGAATGTAAGAATATAGTTTCGGATAACGCCAGTCAAACTGCAGGGGTATGAAATTTACTGACAGAATGCACATACTTTAAGAAATCTGGATCCAACAGTCAAGATACACCAATAGATCGTCAACCATCCTAACCTACTTCTGAGGATTCGTGCAGGAATTTATGACAAAATACTAGTAAGACCAGGTTTTCAGTCACAGCTTGAGCCGAGCCGCAAAAATACTTCAACTTGAAGGCGACGCTCGCATCTCACATAAAAATCCTAATTTCGCAAATTTTACGACTGTTTCGTTTACACACGATCAGACCTGAGAGCAACCAACCGCCTCCCGGTAATCCAAATGTTATGGGCGTAAACAGAAAGAAGAACTTTTATTGCGTCAAAGCAAGTAAAATTTAAATGACACATAAAATAGCCCAAAGTCATAATCCTCAAATCCGACCAACGTAACATAACACTACGGTGTTCCACGACACGCTCTGGTGAATTAAATAAAAAGAGCGCTTACATCGTGCATTTACTTTTGGGAAAGGAATCTTGGGGTTTGTTGGCCAAGACAATTTCCATTACTTGATTGCTAATAAATATTTCCTGGCACGGGCACGCGTCACGGAAGTCTTCCATTGTGCGGTAGCGGTTCTTTTGGCCAAGACAATGAGACTTCCAGATTTAAACGACATTTCTGTAGTACAAGCAAGAACACGTTTTCTTCTCAACTTTATGACTTTTGTGGCGCACGACATATTTAACATGAATTCACACACGTGTAACGTCAGCATTAATTCGTTCGACTTGTTACGGGTAATACTTCACAGAGAATAAATTCTTTTTATCTAAAATTCAAAATTTGATTCACTTGATTCATTTTTTTAATAACCAGTGGGTACACGTTGTGCATACGGTATATATGACTCTTACCAAAAATTGTCATCAACAAAGAATGGAAAAATTTTCTAACATGATGAAAAGAAATGGACATATCTTTACAAGAACTCCGACTCGTCTTTCGTAGCCTGCGTATAAAACTAGGAGAAAGATTTTAGGATCTAGTACGTATACTGTTGAGACGAAATCCAATTCAGTCCCCCCTAGTTCCTTGTACAACATTATTAGATCCTTTTTCAATTCTACGCACGCAGAGTGCAAACAAGTAACACCTTATTAGGAGGAGGGAAAGAATTTTTATACTTAACTTGACTTTCACCACTTCACATTCGAGCTTTTCTGAGTTTGAAGGTAAAAGTTGTCCTCAGAGTCCTTTTGGCATTGGAGTTTAGGACTAGGAGGAAGTATGCCTTATTCTACTCAACCTTGAATGCACATGTACTTGCACTGACAATCAGTAATAAAAATCAAGATTTATTGCTAAGGTAGAATCAGTTTTCGTATCCTGAGCAAGAATCTAAAACTTTCACCTGTCATAAAATGTTACATGAAAATCTGAATTATTGAAATATAAATTAACGACAGTCTCGTAATTTGCAATGCTTCTGATCTGACCCAAATTCTGAGAAAGAATTCGGATTTGCAAGTTGGAAGAAACTTTGGTCCAAGCTAATGTGAGAAAACATACACAAAGCACACAAAAATTTTCATCTCCATAGATCAAAGGACAACAGAATGTAACACACATGTTTGGTTTAACAGGCACTAGAATTTCGTAGAAAGTAGGACACATGGCAGACAGAGAAAATTTATACCAGGATGAACAAGACGGAACATGTACATTGTACCACTCTTGTATCATTTGTAGTTGAGTTTGAAAAGAAACCTATCCAGAAATAAAAATGTAACTTTCTCTCAATCCCAGCAGGGATTGGTTCAAGTAGATAGAAATACATACATACAACTGGAATATGTTTGAGCTGCCCTTTTTTTCTTTTGTAGACTTCGTCTTACAGAAAAAATAGGAATTTTATAGTGGACAAGGCAGACCAGAATAAATGCATATCAATTCCAAGTCCCTTGAGAGTGTGGATAACAGGGGGAAACTTAGAGTTGAAGAAAATAGAACTTTCTTTAGCCCGACTGGTCGATAGTTCGGATGTACGTACTTAAAAAAGTAACATTTTCTCTACCCCCGACTCAATTCTGTTATTGCAGTTTTTTAACTAAAATTTTTTTATTTTGTTAAGTTTCTAACGTAAGAAAAATGCAATAATAAATTTTGGACTTTCCCCAAAAGTAGAGTGAGTCTTCCTCATGTTCAATATTCAAATACGATTACCCGCATGTGTAAAATGTACAGTCATTGACCACATTTTAGGATAATCTTGTGAAGTAACATGTGCTACTAATCTAGCACATAATCTCCATAATCCCATAACGACTTTGGTTGTCAGTGTTCGTAAAATGCGACTGGTACCAATATTTTTTTTACAATTGAGTGACATTTTATTCTAATTTGTGCCATAATTCAGTTTAGAATTTAGATAGTATATTTCAGACGTACGCATGATAGAATAGAAATTTGTCTTCTCCAGCTTTCTCCAAACAAACGCCTTTCGGGCCCATTGACTTATTGTCAATGTGGATGGGTTGCGGGTAACCAGTCTGGAACCATTTCCCTTTCCATCGCTCATCAAGTAAACAAGGATCTAAAATAAAATTAAGAAGAAACAAAATTAGTCAACATTTATATAGTAATTTAATATTGCTGAAAATCTACCCTAATCCAATCCAGTAAACCCGGCCAAAAAATCTTGCCACTGTAATACATAATAATACTAATAAAATTATTCCCGATGAAGGGCAAGTGCAATATGCTGCATGACAGTGGGGTTGGACGGAACCACAAAATTTGATTCGAAATTGTCTTCTACACAGTTTGCCTGGAGTATGTAATTCTTGACTCAATACCATCAATAACCAGACTGTTGTCAACCGTGAAATCTGTAATCATTTTTTTTCATTTCCTGGAGAAAACAACTCACTTGTTCCCTCAAACGAAAATAGAACCGTCTGATGAATGATGACATGACTTTCCCCTAAATTATTAGTATTTTGAAGCACGCACGCAACCCTCACAAGTTTCATCATGTGGATTAAATCCTGAATGTAATGTAGTTCTCAAAAAGTTGTTTAATAAGTGGAAAGATCTGACTCTGACTGACTGACTTGAGTGAAATAAAGTAGTCAGTCAGATTGCCAAGTTTCATGTATGAGGGTGCTAATGATTCAATTCCCACCATAATATCTTGTGGCTCAAAACCTTTGAGATTAACCCCTTCCTCACTCCCATTTGCATTTGCATTTCTCTGACTCTGAGCTTATTGCACCTAATAACCATCCATCAAGCATTTTACCGTGAAAATTGCCTTCATCTGGTTGTGCATAATAAGCTTTACAATTTCTTGCTTTTCTCCGACTCCAACCCTTCCCTAGAATTGAGTCATGTCACATCCTTAGATGATTTGACACCCTAAATTTTCTTCCCCTCAGTTCTGTGTTAAGAAAAGGAGCCGATTTTCAGTAGAGACAAGAAGTCAGAGGGAAAGTCAGATTTTGCTATTCGCGACAGACCAAAACTGATATAATTTGACTTATTATTCTTTAATTCTACCTCCTCTTTATTTCTCAGTATATCCGGCTATGAGGATATCGATTTCTAATTACGGAAAAATATTTTATTAGTCATAAATATAGCAAGACTTAACAAAACAATTCTTGTAATATCCATGCTACGGCAGAAACAATAAAAGACACCACATGAGTTTACATCTGCACCTCAATAAAATGTATGAAATTCATTTTCTGAGTTGACCCCTGTGGATTCTTACAGGGCTTATGCGGTATGCGGTGACTTGTAAACGCAGTGATAGCTGATAGCACAGTGAAAGTGATTTGGGTTTTGTCAAAAACACCCAGCCGAGAATTGGACAACGTAAACCGCTGTGCTTTGGCAATTTTTAATGATCAAAGTATATTACAGACCACCCCTCGTGTTTTCATGGTGGTGTTCGGCACAGGGGTTACTTTTAATATCGGAGTGTCGCAATATTCAAGAAATTGAGTTGAGAGTTCGATGCCGACGACACCGACATGTCGTTAAGGTTTAAGTTTATGAGAAATCATTCTTCGTTGTCGGAAAATAAACGTGAACCCGCTGGAATGAACCGAACCGAATTGGTGGAATTGCAAAATGGGAGGGGTAGCATTTATTACCGCAAATGCAAATTACAGGTGGGCACAGAGCAACAAAGAAATAGCTCTAAATACCGAAGTACATTTATACATATGGAAAAAATAGAAGCCCAGCCTATTATTTCAATTTTTACGGCACTCGGGCTTCAATTATCCGTGACAGACAGTTTAGGCTGACTTAACTGTCTGGTTGTCTTGTATCGATAATTAAGTTCGGAGAGAGTCGAAATGTCCTGGCGTAGTATCGCAGACGTGTTTAATTTCATTAGCCAACTATCCGATTTTGGCCTCTCGTTGTTTGGAAGTCGACGACACTGCGTGAAAGAGGACATTGATGACAGAACACGCCATGTGTCACCCTAAATTGAGTGCCAACTTCACTTTCTTATGAGGCTTTTATGTCTACGGTTCCACTTTAATTACAATTGACGGTGTTGGGATGACTTCTCCCAGGGCCAATTGAGCTGATTAATGACACGTCTCTAATTTAGCTTTGGCAAAGGTCTAAGGAAATGTCAGTGCATTCTTCCTCAAAGTTCGTATGCACTTTGTTCTAATATGTATTTTATCGACTTTTTATTTAAGAGTTTGTTTCAGCTACGTTCTACGAAGAACACCTTACCAGTTACCAGTTACCACCCTCATCTCTCATGTGAGGTTATTTATAATTACGATACTGAGCTCGGTTGGAGAACATTCTTAAGATTCAATTTTGTGACATGCAATTACCTTCTAGAAATCTGAATTACCCAATCGTTTCTGAGTTTGTTTCACAAAGATACAACTTATTAACAATACGGCCCGGAAATGACATTACATATGAATTACATAATATTTCAAATCATGCTGAAATAACACTAATGAACAAACAGAAGTTAAAACAGCTATGTTGTAATTACAATTCATATTCCGTAGAATTCTGAAATATCGTAAAAGAAACTAACAAGAACTGGCGCACTTGACTGTCGAAAGAGTATTTCAAGTCTCAAAAAACTACAGAAAAAGGCTAACAAGATTCCACACACATTGCTGCAATTTAAGCTCTCTAAAGTTTAGCATCTCAAATAGTCGTATTTATGTTAACTCATCTTCCTGTAGATATCAATATTATTGGGCAACTGACGGTTGTGTTGCGCTCATGCAATTGTTTTGCCATCATACAATGTCTAATGAAGTAACGTGATAAAATATTTTCTGAAGGAAATGTTCTGACAATTCAACGAGATCAGATTTTTTGATCACCATAACAACTTTGGCCAGACGAATTTGTTTGGTCAGTTTTTTCAGAAAAATTGATGTAGGTCGGGAAATTTCTCGGATTCGTCACAATGCGCTCTTGTACACTCATGAAGTTACAAATCCTCAAACACTCTACAATTCTACAAACGTAAGTGCTGTAAGATTTACATTTTCCTAATATTTTCTCGTCGAATGCTGATTAATTTGAACACACTAATTAAGGAATTTTTTTTCCTCTTTGCAGAATTTCGCTTTCTAAGCAATTATCTTCGACTACGACTACGATGGAGAAATCATCGAACAGTATGGACCGTACGGTCGGGAAAAAGAGTAGTACTCGTACTCATCAGCACAGGCGGAAGTTCAGGGCATGTGACACCGGGACTGGGAATTCAACAGCAGCAACAACAACACCATCTGATCGTGAACCTGAGAAGAATCTTTTGGCTCCTCCGGACAACATTCCGATCCCTGAAGTCTTGGGTCAACAACCAAAGAAGTCCAAGATTCTTCAATGGCTTCGACATCCCAGCAAGTGGTTCCGGAAGTCCGAGCCTCGTCAACAACAGGACACCAAATTGGGGGAATTGAGCAACACAAATTCCAAGGAAGTTCTTCCTCCTCAAAATTTGATGGCTCCTGTAAACTCGGACAACCATGATCACTCCGATGACAACGAAGACCCACGTCCAGCTGATCCTGATGAGCACAATACGGACTCTGATTCCTGGGATAATTCCCCAAACAAAGATGGAGCTGACAGGTCAGAGACCAACACCGTCGCGTCGGCCGACAAATCTGACTCTATCATCACCAACGCTCCTGCCAATACAATCAACCTCAACGACACCGAGGACGCCGACAGAAATCTGACGTATACGGTTGAATATGAAACGGATGAAGATGCCACGGACTATGGAATAAGTGACATTGACACGGACAGTGAGTGTGACGAAACCTTCGATCCTGTCCCAGTCACTTCAGTCGCAATTTCACCTGCGGTCCCTTCAAGTGAGAATTCTTCCGTTTACCTCGAGATCACCCCATCATATCCAACTTTGACTGAATTTAAACTTCCGGACTTTGATAATGGAACGAAATGCATGGTTAACAATAAGACGTTCACTGTTGTCAACAATAAGACATATACTGTCATCAACAACAAGACCTATGACGTTGTCAACAATAAAACGTACGATATTGTCAAACCACCCCCGAAAATTGATGAAAAGACATATTCCATCCACAACAATATCCCTGTCATTCCACCACCGCTAGTTGACATAGACCATCCACAGTCTGAGATCTTGGCAGTTGATGAAGAACCTTCGGGTAAGGATATGGGCACTGTCAAGAAGAAGCCGGTCTGGAGAAGGGCTTGGAGATATCTGAGGGTCCACGTCCTACCACCATCAAACAGAGTAGCTCCAGCGGAAAGGATCGCTTCCACAACTGGGCAGAGATCAACGAAGGTTTCACTTCGACAGTCGCTGGCACCGGGATCCCATGAACTCCTGAAAACCCCGGTATCTCATGAGAGCGAAGTTCTTCCAGTCGAAGATATCCAGGTCACTCCACCCAAGGACGAAAGCCCACCTGTCACTTTTCTTCATCACGGTGCGGCCAAAGAAGAAATTTTGGCCAATGAGTCGAAAAGTGAATCGGCAATTCTTCCTGAAGTGCTGAGTGACTACGACCGGAAGAAGCTTCGTCGACATCAAAGGCGCACGGTCAGAAGATTCGGCCCAGAAGTCAAGCCCGGTATGAAGACAACGCGATCCAAACCAGAAGCGCCCAGACTACCCTGGTGGATGCGCCTGGTTCCAAAGAGAGTGCGGCGGTTTCTTGGGGAGCCAACATCTCAAGAAGAACTGGATCACCGGAATGCATTCAGGTCTTTCCGAAACAGAAGTTCGCAAAGATTTAACACCAACAGCGAACAAAGCATTCCGGAAGAATGGAAAGAGTTGGAAGCCAAAAAATCTAGTTCTCGCCGACTGAAGAAAGTCAAGTCGAATTGAAGACGACATGTTGCGTGGGGAAATTACCATCGGCCCTTTAATGAACCTCCCCACCGGCCCTTTAAAGGGCCACCACATTTTCCGAAAAGCAAACTAAACAGAGCTAATGCGCTTGAATAAAATATGTATATTATGGTTTATGCGCTGGGATAAAATATAATATTTGGTTATGATTTATGATAATTCCTGAGTTTTTAAACCTCGGGTAAGTTGGGCTTTGGCTTATTAGTTTTACCAAAACGTGCACACATTTCAGCCCTCCAAATCATATGGATTGATTACCTCACCGTCTGACGTCTGATCGAAGCTCAAGTTTGACCACCGACATACGATATCAGACTTGAACTACCCATTCATTAACAACGCTACTACTACAAATAGCACATCCATTCCATGAACTCTGACCTGGTCTTATTCGTATTTATGAATTTCTTTTGATTAGAGAGTGCTGATCTGATTTGTTTGGTCTTTCGTACACATATAATATGTATCCGAGGTCGAACTGATTTTGAATTTCTTATGTTAGATTTAATAGGTGATGAAAAATAATACTTACAATTTGATGGTGGTCAACATCCATTGAGACATCCGGCCGGCCGTGAAGAGGTATCCCGTCGTATCGCCGCGCCGTCGTATCGTAATCCAGTATCGGTATCCCCGACCGAAATCGCCAAGAAAATATCTTCACGTAACTAAATTCTGTGCTAGAAATGAAGAGTGGATAAAGTGGGTGAGGCAGGCGCCAACTCTGAATCACGTCATCCAACATCTGACTCAAAAAAGATAAAGAGAAAAGAAAATTTAGAAAATTCAACAGTTGACAAAAAGTATTTAGATTTTCTTAAATTATTTTGAAAATTCTAGTCACCCCCAGTCAGAAGGAAGAGATTTAAAGATGGGAGCGTCAGCAGTCCCAATCTTATTCTTCACCATATTATGGGGTGCCGTCGGAATCGTTCTTCCATTCTTCGTTCCTAAAGGTCCCAATCGAGGGTAAGGTTATTTTTTATATTAAAAATTATTTACAACTATCAGTATTTAATTGCGTCACAAATTAACGTATTAATTAGTGACATTTTGTAGCTCTGATTAATTAATTGTTCCGGGCGGATGCACTTTACTCGAGAATTATGCGTACTTTCTTGATGGTTTTAAAAATTCAATATCTACATCTACACTACACCGAATTTTTTATTACGTACAATTTTCTAATGATTTAATTGAATTTGAATTGCAGAGTTCTTCAAGTTATTCTGATGCTCACGGGAGCAACGTGTTGGCTATTGTAAGTGAAACATGTAACCCTAATAGTGTGAATATTTTACATCTCAAATATTTTTGATTGTTAAATTAACGTGTAATTACGCAAAAACAAGGGCATCGCAGCATAGTGGTAGTAGATTTAGACTTACCTCGCTGTAGCGGGTTTCAATTCCCTGCCTTGACCTTGCAGAGGGTGTGTTAGACAATATGCCGCGTTTTTTCCTAGGGGTTTTTCCCTCAGCCAAATTATAACATCCTTCCTGGGACGAATCGGTGTTGACTGTTGACACTGCTGACTGTGTTGACGTCCTTCACGAGAATAACGCTCCGATCCTTGACCACAAAGCCTAACGTCGAAGGGCGAGGCGAATATCAATTGGTGTCCATTTTTTAATAAAACAAGCGTAATTAATTTCTCTCTAGTTGGTTATGCTGCTACATGGCTCAGATGAATCCATTGATTGGCCCTATCGTAAATCAGAAAACAGCTATTTTGATCCAACAGGAATGGGTACGTGAAGTCAAACAATTTTTAAAATCTACTATTCAATAAGGCAGGAGATAAAAGAATTAATTTTCACCTACTTTTTTTTGGTTTGATTACAGAAAAACGCCCCAACGTTGGATGATTTGTAAGAAGATCTTATTGTTTCGTCGTCATTTGTCAATCAAGTCAATCTTAAATGTTCTCGTATGTCTTCGTCTATTATTGCATTCCACCGTTGCGTTAGTATATAGTAATTTGTGATCCACGAATGTATCATAATTATTTTCACCCTCTGGAATTAATATATCAAAATAGTGTCGTCTCATCATAAGTAATGTGTAGTGTGTGTAGAAAGTGCCAGTGTAATTAATGTAAATGTAGCCTTGAGCAGAATAAATATTTCCAGAATTATTTTTGTGGTGGGTTTGTCGGTTTGTGTTCTAATTCAATTTCAACCTTCTCACTGAAAACTGGTCTGAAGATCTCGTTATTTTTTCTATCCTCGGTGCGAGACAAGAAACAAATCCGACGACGCAAAATCGCTCAAACAAAATTAGTCCAAGAAACAACAACACGTACTTTATTTTTCGAAACCGCCTTCTGTCAAGAATTCTGATACATAAATTTTAAATTATTCCAGTCGTCAAGTTCAGATCTACCAATTAATACACATCATACTAAATTACACACTATCTCTCTCTCTCTCACTTCCTCATTCAAAAACTATATTATAATTCGGTATCGTTTTCGTTGTTTGCATGTTTGGGTGAAACTACTACCCATTAATTTAATAGTCAACAATAAAAAAAATCTGAGCATAATGTCTGTGTATTTCGAATCCAGGCTTACAGACTCGACAAAACAAAAAGAAAAGAGAAGTTTATATTTATGAAGAGTCCTTAAAAAATGTGATGTCCGTGTCAAAATCATCTAGTCCATCCAAAAAAGAGCCATCGTATAATCGTATCATTAGGCCTGACGAGTTCGTTCCGTGTCCACGAAAGCCTTGATCAGAGCATTGTAACTTTGATCTTCTGTAATCCAAAGATGTGCTCTAGCTTCATTTCCTGGTTTGTCGTCCTGTACAAACAAAATATACATACGATATCAATATCATGAGATCTTAGAACAATAAAATAGAATAATTCAGCTCGCCTCCAGTATTACACAATAATCATGTGTATACATCATATTATGAACACTTACAAAAACTATTTGGAGTTCTCCTGCCCCCACGTCGTTCAACTCTTTTGTATGAAGTAAGGTGGACTTCTCATCTCCGGCATCCACAAGCATAATATTCATTCCATAGATCGGGTACTGAAAACAACAATTTTTATAATGTTAATGTTACTGTGGCTGGAAACTAAACCTGTCTCCTCGAGCACCTCTCTTCACCGATTAGGGAACCAGATCCGGCGACTCTCC
>JAQGCB010001482.1:0-14374 GCA_034698835.1 Protaphorura tricampata
CTCCTGAACAACTTTTGTGAAGGAACCATCTCCAAATTCCTAACCATTTCTGACTTATCAATACAAAGGTGGGCATGGAGGAGGCTCGAATGCTCGGTTCAGGGCCCCCGTGCCCCCTGTGTTGTGTATAAATAACTCCGAAATGCAGAGGATTTTGGGGGGTGGTTCCTTCACAAAAGTTGTTCAGGAGGTCAAGGGCTACAACATATCCAAAATCCTGCTAATTCTGATAGAAATTTTTCTGTGCATTTTGGGCGGTAGGTATTCTGTGGAATCTTGCAACTCATCTGAAGGATTTTCTGATCTTCGTGAAATTAATTCATTTCATTACTGGATTAGAGTTCTAACATTTAATTTTTAAGTTTTCGATTTTGCAGACCAATGGGATACGCGATAATGGCGCTGGCTTTCGCGAACTACGTTACACAGCCATTTTTCCAGACGGCAGATGATATTCCAGACTCTGCTATTCAATTGTTGGCAGCTTCTGCAATTTGCTTTGTTACGTACTTGAATTGCTGTGATACAAAAAAGACACGGAATTTATGGAATGGATTCATGTTCCTCAAAATTGGACCTCTGGTCGTGATTATAATTGCAGGGATTTATTCATTGGCAGCAGGTACTCACTTTATATGAGAATTAGCTCGAGTGTAAATATACGTACGTACTGTAGAGTACAGGGTGTTCCAGAAAATACACCGATATTACATACATAAATTTTGAACTCATCAGGAAATACCAAAAATTTTGACGATATTTGGGACAATTCAAAAGTTACAGCGGGTAGTTTGGTATTTGCATCTTTCTCGGGATCTTATGCATATGGGGGCTGGACTTCCATGACCTCAATGATGGAGGAACTCAAGGAACCAAATAAGTATGATTAGGTAGTATCCAATTAATTTTACCATACTATCTATTAATTTTAAATGTTGTTTGAATTCCAGAAATTTGCCAAGAGCCATTTTCCTTTCATTATTTGTGGTCACAATTGCGTATTTACTTACGAATGCTTCTTACTTTGCTGTTTTAACTCCAGTGGAGGTTCTTTCATCCGATGCAGTCGCTGTGGTGTGTTAAAATTAAGACTTTCATAAAATTAGCACGATCGGTGTCATTGAACTCGACTAGAATCTGTCCAAATATTTTTAATCTATAGACATTTGTTGAGAAATTAGTCGGCGTGTGGGGATGGATTGTTCCCATATTTGTGTCTATTTCAATTTTTGGGACTTTGAGTATTCATATTATGATAGGATCACGGTAATAAACTTTTTAGGTTGATTTCAATTAAATTAACATAAACTTGAACACCTAATTTCATATCAATTGGTTTATCCAGGAGTTTCTTGGTCGGTTCACGTTGTCATCAGCTCCCTAGTTTTATTTCTTTGATGACTGTATCCAATAAATTACCTGCACCTGCCATAATATTTTTAGTAAGTATTGTTTTTGCTAATTTAGACCTTCCGGTGCGATAAATCGATTTATGGTAAATTGTACTTTGTGAATTTCCAGTCCTTCGTAGCCCTAGTGTTCTTAATTTGTGCAGACGTGTATGAATTGATTGAATTTGGAGCAATCTCCAGTGGTTTTCTGTCGGTTACAACTGTCGCAGCACTAATTTATCTCAGATGGAAAAAACCGGACATTGAACGCCCATTTAAAGTTGGTTAACAGTATCTGCGTTGTAATCTGTATTAATTAACATATTTATACTATTATTAATTGCATTTAATTTTGTATCCTCTAGGTTTCACTTGTAATTCCTCTCGTCTATTTACTCGTGACAATTCTTCTGTTCATTATTCCAATTTATGTGAAACCGGTGACTGCAGGGATAAGTGCAATTCTCACCTTATCTGGATTTCCAGTATATTACATGTTTTTAAGTAGAAACAGAGTTCATCCAAAATGGGTTCAACTTGTGAATGGTAATGCATGGTCAAACTCATCAGTTCGAAATAATTAGAATAAGATTTGCGATCATTTTATCATGTGGACTCTTTTTCGATTTTTTCAGAGAAAATCACAGTATATATTCAGAAGGTTTTAATTGCAGCCAAGGAGGACCAAGAAATCGAATAATTATGTTCACATTTGGAATGGGAGTGAAATTATCCTTGACAAACAGAAGTGGTTATTCGACAAAAACGGCTTACAACCTTACCACAATTTACCTATCTACCTACCTAGTATTATTAGTATAACTATGGGAGATTCCTATTTAGTAATATCAAATTGAGCTACATCTCACCGAGTGTGGAATTTCTTTAAATACGTTAGTAAGATTTTAGATTTTACACTTAATAGATTTATAAGCATTGTTTCTGTACACTAGTAAATATTTGCCTGCCAATTGCAATTAGAAGCAGAATAAAATGTTTACATTCTTAAGACGATATTGAATGTCCACTGCCACCATAATGCAATGCAACCCATTGATTGACGTTCTAGATCCTGGCGGATTTCTCATTGGACAGATTTTTGTGGCCGAACATATTTTTTAATTTGTTTCTAAAGTTGAGTTTTTTTTACCAGTTGATGATTGCCATGACACAAATTGTTACACGTACAAAAAGTCGCACTCTGAAGATTTTGCGACGGAGAGGCACTGAAGGTGAAGTGGATTGCCCAAACGGAGTCTGTTACAAAACCTACATGACTGACCCCGGATTGTTCAGACGACAAAACTTCAGATACTGACTAACGTTAAATTACCGCACGATTGTACGACGGAATTAAACTCATAACCCTATCAAATGTGAGCAATGAAGTTTATGACATACGCCGTATGTGTGTTTGAGGTAGGAGTCCTTGGATGTATTACGAATTCGACGTGGCGGCATTGACTGCTAAAGCTGAAGGCGTCCGTTACATAATCTCCATTGATGTCAAAATATTTTGTCTTGTTTAGAATTTCGGATGTCAGTTCTTTCGTAGTAATAATAGAGCAAATGTTATTCATAAGAGAGAGTCTGTCATTACATGAAAACCAGCACCCAGAACGGGACATAATTTTTTATGGTCACCGGGCATCGCCTGGATATGAATCAATCGAATTTCGCCTGTTCAAATCATAATTGTGCCCCAGAGGAAACCAAAAGTGCCCCGTAACACTTATAAAGTGTGAGATTTGGAAAGCGAGTAATATCCATAATGCTAAGTGCTCATTTTCCGGGTATCACATTACATCAAGTGGAACGATGGATGACCTTTCGTGACCTCTGTGTCGCAATAATAATATCAGCACACGAAATTCGATTAACTCAAGGTCAGGGTGTGCCGGAGGGTCAGAGAAAACATATCAGACACATACCTCGACAAACTTTGTTTAGAAATGAATTTAAAGTAATAAAATAAGTATTCAATTCAAGACGTTAAAATTGCTTATCCATATTTAACTGCCAAAACTCTTAAGCTACTCGGATTGGAATTTAAAAAAAAAAACAATTTTTTACAAATTAAAAATACTTAAAAAAAAGACTCAACTCTTTTGTTACACTTCGACTATTTGGCTATCCTTCTAATTCGGACTTCGCAATCATTCAGATTCCAGAAACATTCAATCAGTATCAAAGCATCCGAGAAAATGACGACAGCCACGTTATAGAACAAATTATTCTAGAAATGAGCTATTACTTGTAAGTATTCGATACGCAGGGCGCGAGCTTGGAATTAATTGGTAAAAAACATTCAATTTTAACATTAATCTAATGACAAGTAATTTTTCTTCAACATTTCAATTTTTTCAATTATTTTTTCTTCATTTCTAATCTTACCAAAATCCGTTCTCTAAAACTTGATTGTTTATAAAAACTGTTCTTTTAAATTCTAAGAAAGAGTTGAAAAAAATAAGCTCAGAAAAACTTTTAAATCCGAAATAAAGTTTCTGGGAAAATAGAATATTTGGAGAATTAGACGTTCTACAATGTGGCTATCGTAGTTTTTTTCATTCGCGGTTACTTTTGGCCCGGCCTTTATTCCAAATAGGGCTACTGCACTTCAACAAGTAGTACCTTGAACCTTGAACCAAATACGAGGGGAAGTTGCTTCGCAGATGTGTAAAAGTGCTCGAGACTGCGGGCTTTCTTTACTGGAAGTCTTTTATTGGCGAAACCGGCATACATCTTCTCATTACTCACAAATGCATCTCCTGGGTATCATCGGATTATTTTGATAACATTTAATCCACTTCAATTGATATTCTATGTGGAATCACCCAGCCAAGTCGTACAACATTTTCAATATTCACTTTTAAATGTAAGTACGACAGCAGTTATCAAACATTTTTGTATTTTCTCATTTTTAACAACTCACGTTGATGGGCAGTATGCTGTGAATTTTTGAGTTGATTTGATCCACTTGTGATCTTATGAATCCATAATTTCCATGCTTTTATATAGAATATTATACCAGAAATTATGACAACATTTGAGACAACTTTATTTTCCAAACGTATTGAGTTAACCATTAAAGACACTCCCACAAAAATAGGTTTTTAATTATGATTTCTAACATGACAGTGGCTAGAAACTTATGAATGCACAATCGCAATCTGTAAATATTCGTGTACACTAGATAGATGACTGCAAAGAAATGGAAAATCGCATACACCTACACCCAAAAATCATCTACGCATCGCGGATGTATTGTTTTGTGCTCGTAGGTGTGTCCGTTTTAATTTTGTTAAAGAATTATCTCCCGACAGCTCGACCAAATTACATGCCCAGCATTATCCATTGCAAATCTCCGCAAAAGTTACAATGTGCAGCTTGTACTATGCTTTAAAATTCTTTGCCATGTACGATAAAACAACGGTATTGTATAGGTGTGTGTGTGTTTATGGCAAATTATTTCTTGTTTGTTCGAAATAATAGAAGCTGTGCGATAATACGGTGTAGGATTGGGAATGTGTACTGGATGGAGAATAATGCTAAAACAACATTGATCCAATTGCTTGTCAAAGGGACTTCCTCCAACTTGTTGCTTGCATTCAAATAAAATCGTTCACAAAAATACCTGATCTGATTTTTCTGAGGCGATACGAAAATGTGAAAGACTCGAAGACTTAAGGAAGACTTTACGTTAAAATGTAGATTGAAATGAACATATGCGGGCTCAGAATTTTGAGGAACGTTCATATCTATAGAGGTTTTTCGTAATATTGATTACAAAATTGTGCCATTCTAGAGTGATATGATTGGAACACTTATTTAAAACCTGGAATGTAAAATTAATAGATTCGGGGATTTTACTAGGACAGAGTGGCCTATCAATACTATAGGATAATTCAAATCCAACCGTACAACATTTTCAGTATTCACTATGAAATGTGTATGTGTAAGTAGTTATATTTGTGAATTCTGTGTCTGCGTTTTATAAATGACATACCAGAACCATTACCATATTTGGCAGAAGTTAATGGCCAGACCATGAGATTTAATTACATCTTATCTTTCCGATCATTTTTTTAGAGAAGGTGGGTGTAGACATTTTTAATTTCAGCAAAGGAAACTCTGCATCAAAACACTCAAAAAGTTGAAAGTTCAAAAATGTAGATATTCAAATTTTAATTGTTTTTCAAAATACGATAAATTCATTCTGATTGAATATGTAGGATTTTAGATATTTACTTCCAAGTCTTAATATATACTATAGATATTCGTATGAATAGATGAATACAATGAGATAAAAAGATCAAGCAGATTTATTTATACACAAAAATAACATCACGTTTATAAAGTTCAAGTAGGTTCTCCACATACTCTCATTATTCTATCTAATTAGTAAAAGTTTTACGTTCTCTTATGAGATGACTGACTGCTAATCGAATACCCATCCGCCTTTCCTTTTTGCATTATAATGACGAACATATTACATTTACATTCGTAGTGTGCAAAACAGATAAACAGATGTACTGATAGTCATATGTTTTGGGTCAAGTGCTAAATGAAGAATGAAGGAATGTATAATTGCATTCTTAACGGTTATTATGAATGTTAGAAGTTGTGTCAATCTACAGTCAACACACATAGTTAGTTGGATTGTAAACAACAATGAATGAACTGTAGAGTTCTATAAGTGCAGGTGCTTCATTCACCAGAGTTCGCGGTCCATATACTTATTTGGGGTTCAAGTGAGTGAATAAATAAATGAACAATAACAAAAATAATACTTTTTAGTAAACTCGGTAAGCTGTTTGCACTTCACGCAGTTTAATTGCAGACAGTTCACTCACTTTTATGCATGATTTCTTATCGTCTTGCATAATTACACTACATTGTGTGTAACAACACAACGATTCATTCATTGAACATTTTGGAGAATTTGTGCAAAATTAATTTTTAACGATTTTTCACTAATTATGTGCGTAATTAGCACATTTTGGAGTGTGCGCGATCCACCGACCGTACTTTAATTCTCATAGCCAGATTAGTCTTTTATTTTAGAGTATTAATAATTACACCATTGAATCAAAATTTTCAATAATAATTAAAATGCATAGCACACGGTTTACAAAACATATTATGCACGAACATTGTGCCAGCGCAAAATCTGTTTTTTAAGGACAATGACATAAATTCTGTATTTCAGCAAACAGTATTTTATTTATCGCAGTATTTGCATGTACCCTCCACAATATGACAAATTATTCTGGGTTAAATAGGTCATGTACTAGTTACATAATTGGAAGGTTTGTTTTTTGAAATGAGGTCTACTAATTTCCAAATTCAATTGAAGAAGTGAATAATAATTTCAATTTTCTAGAAAAATTCAAATTGGTTCATGATCCCATCTGAGCGGTCTTACATGTATAAGCATTTTCACTATAATTGAGTAATTCATTTTAAAATATTTCAGTTAAAAACTAGAAATTGTTACGAGTAATCAATAAATTCCAATTCCCATTCCAGCGAATTGCACTAGAATCTCAGAATTTCAACTTATACAGGGTGATCCAGAATTAACCGTTTTTTCCATACTACTACATGAGAGAAACGGTAACTTTGGCCCACCGTGTATATACTATAGCTAGGATAAACCTTTTTTACGAAAATCTAAATTCCTTATGAATATGGAAAATTCCCACGTTCATTTATGTCATCAAAATCTTCCACGCATCATACATCTCAAGTGTCAATTGTTGCGATCAACGATGCAAGGTCAGCAATAATGAGAATGACTGTATAAAATTATCTATTCAGTTTTTGACGAAATTCTATAGAATATGCTTATCTAATTTATGTGTCAACAATGGGTTTGAAATGATGAGCGGAAACGTGAAATTGTTTTGAAAAGATCGTATGACATTTGCGGATCGGAATAATAAAAGCTTACTGGTAGACAGCAAATTTGCAAGTGGTAAATTATATACAATTAGTTAGGCAACTCGGAATTTACAATCACAGTCAAATTATTTTAGTAAATCGAAATCTAGTCTCACTCGTGAATCCAAATGATGAAGTTGTAATTCTCCAGAAAATATTCTAATGATAAAAATCTGTCTATAAAATACCCTTTGTTCTCCTATATGTATAAACTAGAACCTAATGGTGGAACAATGCCCGAGATTTTAAAAGTGCAACATCGGACCATGGAGAATTTGAAAAAGTGTGATATCACTAATAACAATTCTCCACAACCTGAGATATTGTTGCAGAAAGATGAAAATAAATTAAAGAGAGAGATTGGACTTCTCAATGCAGTTGCTATTACGGTTGGAGCGATAATCGGTTCAGGTTAGCAATTTTGTGGAGTATTTTATAGCATTGGGTGCATTAATATTAAGCAATTGTACATATATTTTCAGGAATTTTCATAGCACCAAAAGGAATACTCGTTCACACAGGGTCAATCGGAGTGTCACTCTGTATGTGGGTCTTTTGTGGATTTGTATCAATTTTAGGAGCATTTTGTTATACCGAACTCGGAACCACATTCCCAAGTGCTGGCGGACAATACACATATATACATGAAGCGTTTGGCCCAGCACTCGCCTTTTTAGCCCTGTGGTCACACACTCTAATATTTGTGTACGTAAATTTTAATTATGATTCAGTAGTCACATATATTAACCTTGCAGTCAGACTTGCCCCTCCGAATCGGAAAGGTTTAGCGATAAATATTATTGGCCCTCCTGTGCAGGTGGCCCCGAGTTATATGTCGGATTTGACAGATTAAAAAACCAGGTCAGCTCAGTCAGATGGACGTTGTTTCAGATTGTCTCTATGTGAGAATCGTCTATTCTGAATCATCTAATCATCTGCTGATATTTTTTGTATTAGATTTTCGGCAAAAACTAGTTTACTAACCAAAATTTATCCATAAATTTATTCCGGGGCTCAGAGATGTGCCTTATTGACTTTCATAGTTTACTTTTCCAAAAAGATTACGTTTTGGATTTCTCCACATTCACAGCGAACGAAAATCTTGTAGAATTTATGTCTAATTAGTTCTAATTAAATTTAAGTCTAGTGCCGTGGAAGCAAATACCCGTTAGTTTGAATCTGGGGTTAATTAGTATGAACTTACTAATTATTTAGCTGTCATAACTGTTAATATCTGTCAATCTCAATCATATTTTAGTCACTTTCATCTGGTAACCTGAGACAGGCTTCACACCACAATACAATAGAACCCATAACCGTACAACTCCATATAATCCTAATAGAACATTTTATGACTTACTACATACATTACATATATGAGCCTTCAAAAAATTAAGCAATAAAGCAAAAGAAATTAAACAATTTAAAATGACTAGGTAAAGTATAATTAAAGCTATCATATTATTTGGTTTTTCAGACCAATGGGAAATGCAATTCTTGGTCTAGCCTTTGCGAACTATGTAACACAGCCATTCTTTCAGACAGCTGACGATATCCCAGAATCTGCTATCCAATTATTAGCAGCGGCTGCAATTTGTTTTGTTACATATTTAAATTGTTGTGATATTAAAAAGACAAGGAATCTATGGAATGGGCTTCTGTTCCTCAAATTCACACCATTGGTCGTGATCATCCTTGCTGGATTATATTCAGTTTCGACTGGTATACAATATTTAATTTTCCACAGTATTTTCACCCCAACTTTTACCATATTTTGAGTTAATTAAAATCATAATGCAATAATTTTAGGTAATACCAAAAATTATGATGATATTTGGACCAATTCAAAAGTGGATGCAGGGAGTTTGGTTCTGGCATCATTCTCAGGATCATTTGCATTTGGTGGTTGGAGTGCAATTGTCTCAATGATGGAAGAACTCAAAGAACCAAATAAGTAATTCGCATATTTGTAGTATGGAATGCACTAAATTGGACCAGATTTAATTGTCAATTTTTTATATCCAGGAACTTACCGAGAGGAATTATGATTTCATTGTTGTTAGTCACAATTGCATATTTACTCACAAATGCCTCTTATTTTGCTGTTTTGACTCCCACCGAAATTCTATCATCGGATGCCGTTGCTGTTGTATGCTTAATTACTTTTGTTTTTCACATTCCACGCATCGAACTAATTTTGCCCAATCGAACGTAAAACAACAATCAACCTGTTTATTTTATTTTCTGTTTCGCAGACATTTGTTGACAAACTAGTCGGCATTTGGGGCTGGGTTGTCCCGCTTTTTGTGTCCATTTCAATTTTTGGAACTTTGAGCATTCATATTTTAACAACGTCAAGGTACTATGATGAATGATGATGATGTGATATGAATATTTGGTAACTAATCACATACGTACCATGTAAATTTCAGAGGTTGTTATGTCGGTTCACGTTGTAATCAACTCCCGAGTTTTATATCACTGATGACATTGTCCAGTAAATCCCCTGTTCCTGCCACAATATTTTTAGTAAGTTTCATAATTTATGGACGTTTTCTTTAGGTGACAAAAGCTTTTCGATTGTTTACACGTTATTTTATCACCTTACCTGTTCAAGTAAGCTGGTAGCAATACGGCTAACCTAAATTTTAAAAAGCTACTTGAAAAACTTATTGTAAGTTTCGAAAATTTTGTAAATAAGTTGGGATTTTATTTTTGACTGGAGATTGGATTGGATTGGACTACTGGATTGACTAAATCATTTCGAATTTTAATGTTCTAGTCATTCCTGTCTCTCGTATTCTTGGTTTCGTCAGATGTTTTTGTTTTGATTGAATTTGGAGCAATCACGACTGGTTTCTTACACGTTATAACAGTCGCAGCCCTCATTTATCTAAGATGGAAGAAACCAAATATTGAGAGACCTTTCAAGGTAAATTACAATACAGATCTGTGGTCAGTCAATTGCTCCGATTTTGTTTATTGCTATATTTCATGTATTATTTTTAACATCATTTCAGGTCTCATTTGTAATTCCTATCGTCTACTTTCTTATATGCTTGGTCCTATTCATTATCCCAATTTATGTGAAACCGGTGACCTCAGCCGTCGGTGCTATCATGACATTTTCATCCATCCCAATTTACTATTTATTTATAAACGAGAATAGGACATTTCAAGCACAATGGATACGGAGGATTAATGGTAATTTAATTCCAATTTTAAGTTATTATGGTTTACTGACTGCAAAGTTGGTTCAAGTACGTGTTTTATTGTCATACTTTTTTTTTTAATTTTTAGAGAAAGTCACATTCTGTGTCCAGAAACTTTTAATTGCAGTCAAGGAGGACTAGGAATAAAGCTCTCGCTGTGTCAATACTTCTGGAGATGAATTGATTCCCGATTAACTCAGGCGATTCTGTCCATTTGGAATACGGGGAGAACAGCAGGGCTCGATAAGTCTTGTGATACGTAATAATGTACATACTGGCGAGTCTTAGTTGCGTTGTATACGATAATGTTGTCCGTTGATACCATTATTACCTCATATCTAATATTATTTTAGCTGAAGGAAAGGAATAAATCATTTATAAAGGGAGTACTAATCTAGACACAAAATTAATTAATTTTAGTTTTAATTAATTAAAACATATTTAGTGGTACTTGTCACTTGTGTCGCGTCTTTTACACATACAAGGAGTATTTCCAGTATTTGATAAAGACAGGATTTGACTGTGGCCTTTCATATTTTAATACGTTCTGATACAATGTTGACTCCACGAACAATCTACTCAAATGATTCACCTTATTTTTCATTGACAATGAGTAATAAATCTTCTCTTGCAAATACAACTGTGTGGCTTCTCTCACGTATGTTCTCAAACTATTTTGCTCGGAAAATGACTTTGTGCAAAAGTGACACTTATGTTTCTCTCCTGTGTGAACTGTCAATTGGTTCTGAAGTAGTGTTCGGACTGTTAATCGGAATACCGGTTCCGTCCCGGTTCTCTTGGTTTTATTGTTCGCCGAAAGCTTAAAAAGATATAGTTATAAACAATGAGAAAAAAACCAAGATATTAAAATCATGCATGTTTTAAACAAGGGTTCGGTTACTGTGTTTCGGTAGAATATTTTGTAGATGCACGTGCATACTGAACTCTTTAGGGAAGACTACTGTGGAAAACAAAGTTGTCTCTGACCAACCCAAGGTCTCCATTCAACCTTACAAAAAATAGTTAATTTTACATACAATTTAGAATTCGAAAATAAATATTAATTGTACCTTAGAAGAAAAGAATTGAACTGGACAAAAGTCAACTGTATAGAATGATGTGTACATGTAACGTGTAAATTATAGATTCGATTTTATTTGATTCTTTATTAATTAGATATTCCAAAGCATCCGAACACACAAGTATGCAAATTGATTGTCTTAATATGGAAACAGTTTCTTCTTAAATCAGTAGATGAGCATACAGCTGAAGTATTGATGAATCAAGAAAAGTTGATTCCTGAGAAGTATCCCACGCCAATGCATGTCCGGTTCAGTAGGGAGCATGTCCAGAAGTTCGAGTCATCTACTTGGATCTGCGGTCATAGACATTGTAAACAAATGGATTTAGTAAACAAACAAGAACATGGCTTGCATTTCACGCGATATTATAGTGTCGCGCACCCGGCAGCGATAGCTTTAGCGTAAAGTAATATTCTAATTCAAGTGCAATTGGTCAGTGGACAGGTTTCGCCAAGGAACAGACTAAGATAACTAGAAGACATGCTTACATTTTTCACCTGATTCACCTGATCATATATGCTTCTTCCCCATATCTGTAAGAATATAGTTAAGATAATGATCCTTTTATTGCCACATACATTAAAAAATCGAACTATTTGGTTTAGTGAATTTTAAGTAATACTTACGTCATATCAGACAGAAAACTGTCTTGGTGAGGATGATACCCGTTCTTGATGAAAGCCTAAGACGTGCTTTCGGGGGCCTCCGGCACCGTACCCCTGCAGGCAAGGACATCCGCCAATGGCCATCGAGTTGCTTCCTAAATCCAAAATCACATTCAAAATGGATTCATTTTTAATTTGTTCACATTTAATGAGTTTGAACTGTATTTGATTCAATTAATACTTACGTCATACGTGACATAAATGGTCTGTCTTAGTGAGGATGATACCCGATCTTGATGAAAGCCTAATGCGTGCTTTCTGGGGCCTCCGGCACCGTATCCTAGTTGTCCGTATCCTTGCGTCAGAAGAAGATTGTCAAGTCCTAAATCCTAAACTGTTTCATTACAAATGGATAATATTATTAATTAGTCCAGTTTACAAGAAATCAATTTTTTTTGTCCACATGTGAAACCTGTTCCACTGTACCAAATGAACTAGAATGAACATCTTTGAATTATAAATGTTTGTTCCGCAGCGCGTAATACGTAGCATTGTAAACATGAGCCATATTGCTATGGCTGCGTGGGGGCACCGATACTATTATAACGCAATACCTTAAAATTACTATGAAAAAATGACCTTACAAGAAATGTCTTCAAATAGACTTCGTCCAGTTAGTATCGATTCCAGTATATTTGGTGTAAGAGAGTAGGATGGAGGAGAGGATTGGCCGATTTGAGTGGTAGCAGCGAAGAATGGTTTAACAGCATGGCAGGAAGAGTTATAATGTCGGGTATACCTGGAATTAAAAAAAAGAACGGGGGAGAGAATTTGTCCAAAACAAACTTACGAAATATTATACTAAATAATTATTCTTAAATGTATTTGGAAGAATCATAATCGTCTCTCTACAACTTTCCTCACTCAAAACGATTGTAAATAATTGAAACGCGCAACTAGAAAGCATTCCTGTCTGAGCACTCATGAATAAATATTATGTTGTACCCTATCGCGGCTACTAACGTCTTGTTAAGGCCTTTCGCCTTAAGCCAATTCCAGGGCAGGGATGGCGCCATCGAGCATTCACATTTAGTGATTCTCGGGAAAATACCAGTTAGTCCTAGTCTCCCAGTCACCCGGGTAGCCCTAAGTCGCCCAGTCTCCGGGTAGCCCTAGTTGCCTAGTCTCCCAGTCACCCGGGTCGCCCTTAGTCTCCCAGTCTCCGGGTAGCCCTAGTCCCCCCTCTCTTCCCGAGAATCATTAAATATGAATACGCGATAGCGGCATCTCCGACATCGACTCAGGCAAAGGACCTTAAGGGGACGTCAGAGCAGCCTAGATAGGGTACGACATATTTACTCAATCTAGTGGTTGCATAAAATCCCTACAAATAATTATGAAATGTGCAGTACGCGATGGAGATGTCACTTTGTGGCATCAGGATCTCGAAGTAACACATCCAATTCTTAGGAGCTGTCCACGAGTCATGAAGTATGTAATACGCGATGTAGGAGGCTTTAGGACAAAATGTCTTAAATTGACGTCACAACCGCCACGATTGTGTATTGCATAATTAATCATTCGAAGGTTTATGCATATGATCCTACCTGTGCGGTGCAAATATTTAAGTGTGGATGCGAGCTAGAGCTGTACCCACGAACGAATAGTAACGTTTATGAGTGAGGAATTATGAGAGACGGAAAGAAAGTTTGAAAAACTTTAGAATTGAGAAAGTCTATGATCTATAATAATATTAAGTAAGTTTACTCGATTTCAATGGACTCTCACACAAAAATTATGATTTAGAGTACGTTTACATGTAACGTTATCTGACGTAATGGTAATGTCAACAAAAAGTTAAGAACGAGACGTTATATTTTGTTAAATCAACGGAATTAGAGAGTTCTGATTTATAGACGGTCCAATGTGAACAAATTCTCTCCCTTACCTTAAGCAGCGCAGCGATAAGGGCGATGCCGAGAACCAAGCCGTCAGTCAGGGACAAGGATCGGGATTTCTTTCAGAGTCAACAGCCCGGTACCGGTGCTGCTGCCATCATCCAGATACCAAATTGTGTGAATTGAAAGCTCCAGGCGTATCCCCTCATTCCCCTCCTCAGATCAAATTATTTTTGAATAATC
>JAQGCB010001483.1:0-14373 GCA_034698835.1 Protaphorura tricampata
ATTAAAAATTCATTTTTCAAAATGCATTCAATTGAAATCCATTGTGACGCTGTCTTTTATTTAGAGACATGGAACCTTGTAATATCTGGAACATCTCTTTGAATGGACCTCTGGTCATATCAAATTCTTCAATCAAATATCTGGAACATTGTCAGTACTTTTAACTCGTCACATGTCATCCGATTAATCCTACAATGAATTACATCTCTATTCTCTAGGATCTAGTCCAACGAGCTGTCAATACCAGCCAACCCATGCGACAGCACCTTTAATTGAATTATGAAAAATTGATGCACTTTCCTGGAAATTAGAACATTCCTGCGCTGAGAACAACTGTCAAATCAGCAGGATGGTCCCAAAATTCTGGACATCAGAAATCATTATTGAATGGAATATGTTTGATACATTTACGTTTTCTAATTTTTAAACCATTAGTGATTTGAACTCCCAAGATTATGAAGGAACATTTTAATGTCTGCTACGTAATGCATTTCCGAAAACGCTAGGCATTCAAATAATTAGACTAGCATAAACCCGATTCTGAGTGAATGAAGGTTACATGTTCTTACATGTAAAATAAAAAAACAGCGAATGTATGGATCAAATGCGACCGTCCGATTCTAGTCAGAGTTTAGACAGAATTCGTTGCTCTTTTCTGTACGGGAATTGTACGAATAAAAAAGTCACTTTAGAATCAATACACACAGTATGGAAGATATTACTCCATCCATCAGCCACATCCAGGTTCTACGAGTACAAGAACGCTACACTGCACTGTGTAGTAACTACGATTAACTATATGAATTGTGTGACAGATTATTCACATCTACATGTCTGTCATTCATTTTGATCTATCAATTTCAGTGTTCCTTTTTCCGTACATTTCTGCCAATCTCAACTAATCGAAAGTAATAATCTGTTCTCTAAAGTGTCCAATAGTCAACTTCATTTTAGTGCTGCCTTTTTTAACAGATATTTCAACAGAATCATTATTATCGTATCATCTGATGCACTTGTCTATCTGAAATGTGATGGTGAGACAAACTGCACCTCAAAATATTCGTAGAAATTTAAGGAATGTGAGATGATTTGTTTTATTCAAAATAATTATTCTGGGATCTTTTAATCCGAAAGCAAAGAAAAAAAGGTTGATTTCCTGCCAAGTTATGAATTCTCATTGAAAACAGTTACGATTTTATTTCTAAATTCGTGTTCTAGGTTTCCGTTCAATTTCTTACGTGACTGCCAATCATAGTCAAAGTCATTTTTTCAACCCTGTGTCTGCCCATGCTGAAAATTGTAGAATGACAATTTCAAGTGTAAAAATTACACCAATTATATTTAACATCGTTGCCTTTGTCACTGTAAAAGCCCCAAGTCCGTTCAATCCAATATCAGAATTGCTGAGACGATTTTCAAGTCGTTGGATCTGTACGAACAGAATAATACGTATTAATTTTATATTACCAAATGTCGCATCCGAAATCCAAATTCGTTTAGCACATGGATTGACCTCAGGTGTGTAGTATTCCTTCGGACACTTAACGAACAGAGATCGAATCTTAAGAGCGCACTCGTTGATTCTTGCGGCAGAAAGTGTCACCATGTAGAATCTTAAAATGACATGAAAAAATGACCATGCAGAAAATGTGGATGCTGCAACTGTTTGGAGATTGTCACTCAAATGGAGTAATAAACTTATCTGAGAATTGGAATGAGTGGAAAATCATATATTAAGCACAATTAATTAAATAATAGAGAAAATAAATACGCAATATGCGATCGTACCTTATAGCAAAGCTGATAGACATTCAAACTGTATGATACAAAGATCAACGGTGACAAAAATTCTCCAAAAGACCCCAAGACATTCAAAAGTGTTGTTGTGTCATGAAGTAGGTGATTCCAAGTAGCTTGACCTGAGTCGCAGGAAAATAAACAGTTCCTTATTGAGGTTGACTCATCTGATTATTGTTTAATACGAATGTCCAAACTCCCCGAATCACCTGTTTCGTATTTGGCAAGTATTTCCTCATTTGCTCGCCTAAACAGAAACTTGAACTTTGTATAAATTGCCCTTGAGATGATGATAAGAAAAACATCACCAAAATCCCGAGCGTAAAGACACAATCTATTTGAAATGATGATAAAAGTTAAAGTGAGAGGATGATACGGAATCACAACTGACATTTGGGGGAAAATATTCACATAAAAAGTTTCAAAGTTTGATCCATATTTTGCATTTTCCTGAGTTCCAGTGGAATTGTCTGAAAATGAACAATTATCAGAATCCAGAGACGATAAAATGTTAAAAACTGCGAAATTAACCAAAGATATTCTAAACTCACAATCAAGCCACCCTTGAAAAATGTGTTTGATATACCATGCTGTGTTTTCCATCGTAATTGAAATGTAAAGCAGTGCAGCAATGATTTTTGCATCCCGGTGAAGATATTTATCCTCCAATATGAAATGAAAACGCATCGATCTCCATTCATTTAGTGCACGGAGAAAATTGTTTGTATTGAAAAGGAAAAAGAGATATCTAAAAAACATCATAACTCTTGATCAATTTAAGATTTAAAAAAAATAAGTACAGGTACTTTCGTGAAATCAAAATATTACGAACGTGAAAAGTCCAATGGAGTAAAAGATAGTATGAATGACCAGCATTTCCAAGTGCTTGATGAGCTCCGGATGCCTTTGATTTAAAAAATCCAATGATTCCAATAAGAAGATTGATTGCCATGATAGTGCTCGCTGTGCAATTTGAGATTGAGGCTAGCGTTCGCCATCTATATTCATGCCAATATGATTAGGTTATGCTAAAATGTAATTATAAAGTTTTTGATCAATCCAACCCGAATATCAAACCCTCAGTTTTCCCAGCTGTGACCCCTGTGAATGGAATTATGCCCAAGACGCGACCAAAAGTGAAGAAACCACGAAGAATTTGAACTAAATCTTCTTGTTGCGTCGCTATTGGTTTGACTCTCATGTTTCTAAAGCTTTCAACGAAATTCTTTTTAGGGTAACTCATATTCTAAATCGAAGTTGTTGTGGGAAAGTTAGAGAATGTCCGACTAGATTTCCAAGTTTATGTTCGATGGATGAGACGAAACAAAAATTGAAACTGTTCAGCACTTTGTGCTTTCAATTTAATCATATGATTGGTGGTAGTAGTATAAGGTTCAAATGATACGATTTCCACTGTAGGTAATGTCAATCATCTTACAATTTAAAAAGTATTTCACAATCCTTGTCGGGAATATTAAGATATGAGATGAGCAGACTTGATTATAAAACACTGGACATTATGACAATTCATTCTTACGCTTGGGACTGAGACTGAGACATGTATGGATAGTATTTCAGACCATTTGTTAAAATTAAAAATGAATTTATTCAAAGTGAACTTGTCGAAATACAACCCGCTTGCAATTTCAATTTACTGGTACAAGTTTTTTATGTTCAAGTGACATGTGATTTCGGTCGGATTAAATCAATTATATTTTGTTCCTGGTTTTTGTACGAAATTTTATCTATAACTAATATACAATGCTCTTTCCTTTTACATTAACGACACTGGCTGTCCATTCGATGTTGACGTTCCATTTGATCCCAATTCAACGCATGGACGAATTCCTTCAGACCCCCCATCCCGATGATGACAGGTAAAACTGCAAAATGGCAATTTCAAGTGTGAAGATAAACACCAACCATTTTGAGCAATAATCCCATGGTCATCTTGAAATACCCGAGTCCATTAAGTCCAATTTCTGATTGAGTGAGCCGGAAATTATATGACAGAACCCAAGATAATTAAAATTAATACTAGTAAACCCGACGCAACGCTGAACCAACCAGCGCAGCGCCCCGTGCTCCTCCTTGCTGAGCAACCAAAATCAATGAGTATTGCATATGGACAAATGGGACGTCCGATTCTAGTCAGAATTTAGACAGAATTTAGACAGAACTCGTTGCATTTGTGTCCGGGAATTGTACGATTGAAAGAGTCACTTCCAATTCAATGTACATTGTATGGTATGGAATAACACACAGCATTGAGAAATGGCTGGGTATGAAATCCATTAACCCTTCTGTACTTGTACAGTACATAAACTTTACGAACGCATACATGTGCAGCCCGATGGATCCAAATTTCATACAAACAGAAATGTCATTAAAAGTAGATTAATACGGACACAATAATTTATTCACCTCATTGAAAGCTTCTTAATAATTGTTAATTACGTACTTTTTTTTAACGTGTTTTATTGCTATTTTTTTTCGCCGTTGTCCAACACACTCAAAGGATTTTTGTAACCCTGTGTCCGCTAATGCTGAGAATTGTAGAATGACAATTTCGAGTGTGAAAATTACACCAATTATATTCAACATCGTCGCCTTTGTTACTGTAAAAGCCCCAAGTCCATTCAATCCAATTTCAGAATTACTGAGACGATTTTGAAGCCGTTGGATCTGTACGTACAAAGTAACCACGTTAATTCTTTGTGAGCAAATATTGTGTCCAAATTCGTTTAACACACGCGCTGACCTCAGATGTGCAGTATTCCTTAGGGCATTTCGCAAAGAGAGATCGGATCTCTAGACCGTACTCATTGATTCTTGCGGCAAAGAGCGTGACCATGTAGAATCGTACAATGATATGAACAAATGCCCATGCCGAAAAACCGGATGCTGCAATGGTCAGATTGCGATTGTCACTCCTTAGATGTAGTACAGTGGACTCTCTATATACCGAACTCGAAAAATGCACCAAAATGTGTCCAATAAAGAGAAAGTTTAATATACAGAAAGTGGACTAACAGAGAAGTGTATGTAAAGGGAGTTTTTGCGTTCCTGACATTCTGGTCGGTATAAAGAGGTGTACGATAAAGGGGAGGTTGATATATAGAGATTCCACTGTACTAAACTTATCTGAAAATTACAATTAATGAAAAATTGTATCGAGTGACAATTTTAGTATGCGGAAATTATAATTAAATAATAGAGAAATTGGAAGCTCCTTATTCGATATTCGAATATAAGTACTATACATTTTTCTAAATCAATCCGACCCGAATTTCAATCCTTCAGTTTTTCCAGCTGTGACCCCTGTGAGTGGAATTATTCCCAAGATGCGTCCAAAAGTGAAAAAACTTCGAAGAATTTCAGCTAAATCTTCTTCCTCCGTCGCCGTTTGTTTGACTTTCTTGTTTCGCAAGACACTAGATTTCTAAGTTTCTGTTTGAAGGATAGAACTAAACAAAAACTTCTCAGCAGTTGCATTCAATTTATTCATCTGATTGATGAGTGAATTTGTGCAAAGTGAACGTGTCAAAATCAAACCCACCTATGATTTCGATTTCCGGACATAATAGTTTGCTTTCTGTGCAGCTTTGATTATATCCGTCAGAGAAAATCAATATTACATAATATAGTACCTTATGATTATTTTTTTATGAAATGCTGTCTATAATATTTAGGGAACACTAAATGCAAATTGCAAATGCAAACATGTCAATTATCAAAGAGAGTGCTTTTTCTTTTTCTTTTATATTATCGTTAGTGTCATTCCATTATTCGTTGTTGACGTTTCATTCGATCCTGATTCAACGCATGGACGAATTCCTTCAGACCCCGATCCAGATGACAAGTAAAACTGCAAAATGACAATTTCAAGTGTGAAGATAACACCAACCATTTTGAGCATTAATCCCATGGTCATCGTGAAACATCCGAGTCCATTCAATCCAATTTCAGATTGAGTGAGCCGATCTTCAAATCTTTGAATCTGTATGCAGGCATCAAAATTAATGTTAGCTTGTATTTAAAAAAATATAAACCTGTGACGGTGCGTGATAACTTGTTCAAAAATAATAACCTCTGTTGTGTAATATTTTTGTGGGCACTTGATGAGAAGACATCTAATCTTCATGGCATAGTCGTTGATTTTTGCAGCCGCGAGTGAAATCATGCAAAATTTTATTACGAAATGGAGGAATGACCAAGCCGAATAGATTGAGGCTACGATGGTCCTGTTCTCCATGTCTTGGAGTCTTACACTTATCTAATGTGTTGCATTAATTATAAAGAATTGGTATGTTAATAGAAATTACATACTGATACAAATTCAGTTTCAATTCCATGATGTCTCTATGAATGCTGTACCTGAAGACAGATAGTGTAGATATTTAAGGAGCAAGACACAAAGACCAATGGTGACAAAACGTCATCAAAAATGGAAAGGACATTCAGAAGTGTTGTTCCGTCATCCAGAAGATGGCTCCAAAAGTCTTGACCTGGCCAAAAATGCAATCACAAAAGTTGTTCAGGAGGTCAAGGGCTACAACTTATCCAAAATCCAACCAATTCGAACCGAAAGTCAAGATCCCATGCCTGAACTGCCTTATCATTTTGTATAAATTAAGTATTTATGGGAACTGGTAAAATAATATCACCTTTCCCCCGTAGGAATTTCTGATTTGCTTGATGAAGGAGAATCTTGAACTTTATATAAAGTGCTCTTGAGATGATGATGAGAAAAACATCACCAAATTCTCTAGCATACAAACAAAATCTGTTTGACATGATAAGAAATGCCAAAGCTAGAGGGTGATAAGGAATCACAATTGACATTTGTGGGACACTGTTAGTATAAAAAGTATTCAGGACGGCAGACGAATCTTGTTGACCGGTATCAGTACCTGAAATGAAAGTAAAGCATTTCATCTTTTTGAATTTTTTATGTAGTCAAGGGCAAAGGGCAAAATTGTCTAGTAGTATTTAACTCACTGTCCATGTCCGAAAAGAAATATTTCAAGTGCCAAGTCACGTTTTCCAATGAGCATGAAAGGAAAATTAGTCCAGCAATTATTTCTGCATCCCTCCGGAAATGTTTGTCTTCGAGTGCGAAATGAAAATCCATAGATTTCCATTCCTTCAGAGCACGAAGAAGTCCTTTTGCACTCAAGAGAAAAAATAAGTACCTGAAATCATCCGGACAATTTCAAAAATGTTCATTCGTTCGTAGATCGAAATGGTTAAAGTTCAATTTTTGTAATTATTACGTGAAAAGACCGATGGAATAAAATATAGCATGATTAGCATTTCCAACCGTCTCATGACCACCCGCTGATTTTGATCGAAAAAAGCCAATGATTCCAATCAGAACGTTGACAGCCATAACGACAGCGACTATGCAATTTGAAATTGTTGCAAAAGTTTTCCATCTGTCCTTCGAAAATTCGTTTGCGTCAGTCTCATAAACTAAAATTAGTGAAACTTTTTATAATTCAACCTTACCGAAATTTCAATTTGTCCACATTTCCAGCTCTCACTCCTGCGAAAGGTAAAATACCCAATATTCGTCCAAAAATCAAGTAACTCCGTAAACTTTGGGTCAAATCTTCTGGACGAGATTGTGACTGGATTTCCAATTCTTCGAAATTCCTAATGTACACTATTTTATGCATATTTTTATGATGTGGTCTTCAGTACACGTTAGCGACTCATTTGGTGTTAATTACGAAGGAATTAAGAGTTAAGATTCAACCCGGTCACAATCTTGTCCGATTCTGATGTGAAAATTACATTCCTTGTTAAGTACAAGTTAGTTTTTAGTTGATAGTCTGACAGAAAATTGCGTAGGAGTAATTGAAACAGTTTTTCTTAATTGATCTGTAATCAAAACAACGCCGACGAGGTTTGGACAACGGGGTGGTACATTGTTTGTGCGAAATAAAATAAAAGCTGCATATGAAGAGACACAAAAAGCTTCGTGTTTTTGTTGTTCGTTCAAACAATATTAAGTGAATTTTGTTCGAAACGTCTTAAGTAAACTCGAGTTTACTTAAGACGTTTCGAACAATATTACATATTAAAATTGAAGTTAAGGTTAGATTTGGATTATTCGCGTGACAACTTTGACAGGCATTATTCAGAGCAAATAATGTACGTATTGTTTGCTTGTCAAATACCCATTAAGTTCAAACCCTGATGAAGTGGATAATGTGTGTGCCTTTGTTAGTTCCATACTGCAATGTATTCTCAGATAATCAATATCCAGAAGTTTACTAATTTCAAAATTATATGGTATTAATCAATATCATTCCCTTCCACAAAAATGTATACCGATTCTGACTGACCGTCCACCTGTGACTTTACACCGCAAATTCAACCAACATATCCATATCTCACCTCCACAATTCAACACAAGCAAAATAATAACGCATAAAATATTTGGACAGACAGTTAATGTGAAATTTTGTAAATTAAGTTCGATTCATATTTCAGTGGTTTTTTCTCTATTTATTAACACAAGACGCAGAAGAGTTCTTTTTTTAGTTCCAGCAATAAGGTGGTATGTAAAAATTCGGTCTTCACTTCAACAAATTCGATTTTGGATTTTAATACAGCTCATCATAAACCAAGAAACGGTCAATCGCATGAACAACTCCATTGATGGTTGAAATGTCAGGGCGAAGTACACGGGCCACACTCACATCTCTTAAACGATCTGTAAGCAATCATTATGTTCAGAAACCGATAAGATTTACTTGTCGTGCCTTTCACTATATACGTAAGTTTACCAAATTATTTACCTCCCCGTACTCCCATCCAGACTTCTTTCCCACTGGCCATTACCACTTCCTCTCCATCATGGAATGCTGAACTAAAAAATGTTCCTTGGATGATATGATGAAGAATCAAGGCTTGGACTTTTGCTACGGATTCTACAAAAAAAAACAAGTATAATAATGTAAAAAAATCCGCCTTTGTGTAATCTTATAGAATTTAATATTTATAATCAGGATATGGCCAAATTGCTTACCTGTCGCTGTACTATTGTCTTCTAAAACTTCTTTAACTTTAGCTGGTAAGGCTGCAAATGCATCGTTCGTTGGAGCAAAAAGGGTTAGAGCACTTCCTGAAAGTTAAGCATTGATTATATGAATTCAAACGTGGGATTCGAGAGCGTGGGTTGAGCAGAAAATTTTAAAAGCCCTTGGTGAATTCAAGAAGAAAATAAAGGATTTTACTTACCTTCGGCTTTCATAAGCGAATCCAAACCAGCTTTCACAATGTGTTTCTTTATCTCTGAAAATGAAGGACAACCTTCCAAAATCCCAAATATAGTCGCATCTGGAACTGGAAACATAGCACTGTTAATCACGTGAATTACGCCGTTAGTTGCCACTGTCTCCGGAATTATCATTTGGGCGTGATTCACAGTAATCTGCATATGAGAACGAAATTCATAAATCATTATCGCTATAACAAAATAGGTAAATATTTCAGATAAAAAACAATACATAATTATTCCTTACGCGAGTCGGAGTCGGATATATACCAAGGTAGAGTGGACGGCTATAATAACTCGTAGGGATTTTTAATCCATTGGTAAAATTGGCCAGTCCAATTTTCCCAGGTGCGATATGATAGGTCAGCATGAGTGCCAACAATTTTGGATCTGCCACTACTTTTCTAAACCCCCATTTTGGTAAACTAGCAAGGGCTTCATTTGTTGGAGCAAAAACCGTAAATTCTGCGGTTCCTTTGAGTGCTTCCTCCAAATTGTTTCGTTGGACTAATTGTAGAAATGAAGTTGCACCAATGTGGGCCAGCATCTCAGCAATATTCCCTGTCTTTTTAAGTACATCGGCTTTCACGAGTTGTCCGTCATTTCCAGATTGACCAGATTGGGATCCGCCACCCATTGCTGCCATACGTTGAGTATCTTTAACTGGAGCAGTGGCTGTATCAGGGACAAATGCACCGCCGGTTTTAGCTGGTGCAGCAGCGGCGCCATTACTAGCAGGTGCAGCAGCTCCACCTTGGCTGGTTTGCTGTCAAAATAATTTATCAAAATTAGGATTTTGTAACAGTTACATAGATCAGGTTACACAGTTTATAAAATTGTGCACACGTACGACCTTCGCTGTAAGGCACGGACAAACATCACTAAGTTTTTCGTGAGATTTCTTTGGCGAAATTACTAGCCTAAAATCCGCCCTAATTTAGCTGAGGTTTAACTATGATTTTATTTTATCTCTCACTCGAAACCCTGAATTAACTCAAAGAAATTTGTGTCTTTTAAAGTCTGTCGCTCTTACTGACTCCATTGCCTTCCCGAAATAGTTTTTCGGTGGTGCTGCTTTTTCCGGTGATTTCTTTGCTGCGTCTGGTTTCGTTTTTGTCGCTGGTGTCGTTTCGGCCGATGGTGTCTTTTTCGTCGGTTTAAACCAATTGTCCCATTGGGCATCAGTTATCATAAATGTTAGTGTGAAAACTAATATAAGTGTTAAAGTATAGTAGGACCCCTTCATTTTTAATAGTTTCTAAGGAAATTAGCGTTGAACACGAAGAGCTTATTTATCGATATAAATCAATTTTGAGGCAAATCGAGCAAGTATATTTAACACGTATTTTCTTTCTGTCAATTATGCAATAAAATGTGCAAACTAATTATCACAATGTGCGTACGTAATTAATGTACTGTACTGCTCGATGCGGTTTGTCTGTCTCTTTAGCCTCAATAACACCTCAATTTATTTCAAGATAACTCCATATAGCAATTGTCCAAATAACAAGAAACTCAATCACGCAAATTCTGATTTGTTTATTCCATTCCTTAACTATTGAGTTCTGCATTTATTACTTCTAAGAAAGTGTAGAAATACACAACAATGTATGTTGTCAACAATATATCATGTTTTCGAAGTTCTTCCGGTTTACTAGTAAGGAGCTCATTTTCCAATTCATTTTATCTTTGATTCTAACATGCATTACGTATTAGATCTAGATCTGCATATTAATTTATTTCCGAAGTTAATTTTGCTATTTACTGTTTATTTCTCACCACGTGATTAGTCGAAAGTCGAAGAGTGCACAGAAGAGACGACGAATTTCGTGAAAATTTGACCATGCCTTACAGAGAATCACAACTAAAAGACTTTAGTTCTTACATTTTTAATTAGACGAGATTTATTTGATTTGACCAGAGGTGGTCTAGTCAAAGTATCGAAGATGGATCTTACGGATCTTACATTGTTAGGTTTCTTCGTTGCAGGTTTATACCAGTTACCCCATTGGTTATCGGCTGCCATTATATTTAGCGTGAACACCAGGATCAGTACACAAATAAAACAGATGGTCTTCATTTTATCCAGTCCACAAACACTGAAAATTGAAATAAGTTCAATGTCGAATCAATTCACAACACTGTGTGTCTGGTCTGGTCTTTAGTTTGGTCATATTTTAAACTCTTCGATTGATTCATAATTTTATTGCACATATTTTTTATGCATGTACATGTACATATGTGCATATGACTAGAGAATTCATTGGCCACAGCTGTAATAAAAATACATTTTATGCTATTTTAATAATTGCGCATCAAAATAGTCGGGATTCAAGACAATCGAAGCTATTAATTTGTTTTGACAATGGAAAGTCACACGTACGTAGAACTACTATGCAAATTTTTTTATGGAAAGTTTCAGTTTTGTTTCTATCACGTCAATGGTTGTCCAAAAAATTTTTTAGGAGAATGTTGTCTAAATAAAATGTTTTTTTAATTATCGCTAAATTATATCTATTATATTGCTAATTATCGCTATTATCGTAAAAATACACTGATGCTCCAAAATAAAATTCATTATGCTGTACTCATACGATGGTCTGAGGGTACAAAATTTTTCTGTAGTGGAAGAAATGCATGTTAGCATAATTTTGACGTAGAAATAAATAGCCCGGCTCAATTAGTAAAATAAACCTGTGAAAAAGAAATATGTGGTTATGAGTTTATTTGTAATAAAAATGTATGGTGTGCTGAGATCTCTTTGGACACTTTCATTCATAAATATATTAACTTTAATCTGTAGTGTTTTTATTGTGAAATACTAAAATTGCAGTATATACGGGATTTTCCAATAATCAAGTTTTGAGCGAGAAAAAAATAAAGCACTTTTTATGAGCAAAGTAATAAAATGCCAAAACACAAAGTGAGTAAACTAGTTCAAGTGCCGGATTAATCCCAAAACATTCCTCATTTATGTTACCACGAATAAATCCGCTGTTATCAAAAATTGTAATTCTTAAAAATGGGTGTGATTGGATGAAATTCCATTCATTTCACTCAGAAACATGGATTAATTGTGGGATTTTTATCAGTTATTGTTCATTCCTCGGAAAATTTATAATGTGTCATGTCTCATCATCGGGACCGACAGGTAGCTTTGTTACTTTAGTATCCAATTATCCTAGCACACATCGACAACACATATTTTGGTGAATTATTTTTGCTATCATCCAAAAATGTTGAACAGATTTTGGTCAAGTTTGATAGCTTTGACTTGTTTCGTATTTTGTAACAGTGTTGGAGCAATTCCACCACGCTGGGCTGATTTAGGAAATGAAGGCCTAGAAACAGAACATAGTTTACACGAAATAAGTAGCCACAGTGATAGCCACAGTGCTAGTCCAAGGTATCGTCTCCCCAACACAGTTATACCGATTCACTACAATTTGGAGATTCGACCAATCCTTGATCCGGGCTATGGGACCAGATTCACTGCCCCAGGAACAGTTCAGATTCTAGTGAACTGTACTGAGAACACGGATGCTATTATTTTGAACTCACTCAATGTGATCGTCAATAATGTAACTGTGAGTGAGAAGCTAATTTCATTTAACAATATGGCTCGTACATGGACTAAATTATAAAGTAATCTCATTTAGGTATCGAGAATCGTTGACAATGCCGACATTCCTGTCTTATCTTACCTTCGAAATGTTACAAACGAAATCCTTACGATTCGAACAGGAACACCCGGATTAGTGGCTGGAAATCAATACGAGATTTACATTCAATTTTTTTCATTAATCCCGGCCGGTCGGACAGATGGACTTTATTTGACTTCATACGAAGCCGAAGACGGAGAGACACGGTAGGATAAAAAATTTCAAGAGATTTTACTGTTTCTTATGCACATAAAATAATATTTTAAACAAACTAATACAGTTATATTGCAACCACGCATAATGAACCAGATGATTGCCGACGAATCTTTCCTTTGTTCGACGAACCAGCCATGAAAGCTAATTGGTCAGTGAGTATTATTCGGAAGAAAAATCATCACAGTTTGGCCAATCAAGCACTTGACAGGACTGAACCTGTGTGAGTAAAAATGTCATTCAGTTTTTGTGTAAAAAAACAATTATTAGTCATTAAATAAAAGTTCGCATACTTTTTGGATATTTTCTAGGCCAAATGAACCGGATTGGGAGAAAGATATTTACCAAGAACTGATTTCGATGTCCTCATACTTGCTGGTTTTCTCTGTGTCAGATTTTACCAGCGAATCTGCTCAGGACGGTTTGTTTGATAAGCCGGTTAGAGTTTGGGGACCACCACCACTTATGGCCGAAGGTGCAGGGAAATATGCTCCAGATATATCCGCAAAATTCCTTCAGTTCTTCGAGACAACTTTTGAATACAAATATGAACTGCCAAAAATGGATGAGATTTCATTTCCAGATTTTGCTATTGGTGCAATGGAGAATTGGGGTTTGAACACGTATAGGTACGTCATGTAATTTAAAGTGGCCATCGAATTCAATTATTCAAAATTCGGCTAAACTTTTATATTGCAGGGAATCTCGACTTCTTTTTCTGGAAGGAATTTCAACAGTTGATGACAAAATTAAAATGACGAATACAATTTCCCATGAGCTTTCCCATCAATGGTAACCTGCTAATAATTAACTAAAATAGTTAATAGCCGATTATATCGTATTTTGCTATATTTTGACTATATTATTAAATTATGCCTCTAATAGGTTTGGTAACCTAATCACGATGACTTGGTGGAATGACAGGTAGGTACCCATTTTATTATCTAACATATAGAATATAATATAATATAATTCGTTACACTAATTATTTAATGGCAGTTGGCTGAAAGAAGGTTTTGCAACATACTTGGCTGCCTTAGGTGTTCAACACGTTTTCCCAGATTATGGAAACTTAGATTCCTTGATCACAAATTCAGTCCAGGTTGGAATGCAAATGGACGTATTGCCAAGTACACATCCTCTTTCTCCACCACCAGAGGATGTTGAAACAGCGCCACAACTCGCCGCAGCATTCAGTTCGATTGTGTACCATAAAGGGGCATCCATGTGTCGAATGATGAATGGATTCCTCTCTGAGGAGGTCTTTCTGAGTGCACTCAAGAAGTATTTGAATAAATAGTGAGTTTGGTAAAATATAATGGAATAGATAAAATTATCCACGCGCTAGGCTAAAATTCTGATGGTTCATTATTTATTTCTAGCGCTTACGCCAACGTGGAACAAAATGACCTT
>JAQGCB010001484.1:0-14372 GCA_034698835.1 Protaphorura tricampata
ACCTATTGCAAATAAGTGTTGTGCAAAAATCGTATAATTTAGAAAATGTCATGATTCGTAAAGCTTTCATTCTGCATCACGGTAGTCTTGAAAGTGTTTCAGTGAATTCAGTTACAGAAGCTATGACCAATATATGTTTGACTTTTAATACCCATATCACTTTCCGACTCGTTAAACTTGAAAAGGGCCATATTACTTTTATAAATAACTTTTTGTTTATTGAATCATGCACCTTATTTACAGTAGTGGTTTGAAATCGTGTCTCCCTTCCATTTATTTCGATTTGGTCTTTGGTTCTCGTCGTGAGGTTCAGATTTAATGTGTAGTGGTTAGAAAAGGAAAGCAGTTGTGTTGTGTTGCAAGGGATAGTAGAGTTTATTAATTCTCACTTCATCTGTATAAAGATACATATTTACAGATGACTTAATATAGAAAGTACAAACAGTGGATTGAACGGCTCCGCAGTAAAAAAAATTATCACTGAATGAATCTGCAGGCGTTTGGCACGAGTCTTACGAAAATTGAAAATTGTCAAAACAGAATGATTTTCAAAATGAAACAAGGAAAAGCGCTACCGTTCGTTAATTATTTTGGGTTTCTTAAAATCTCAAAAACTATACGTACAATTTCATCTTAATTTTTAAGATCTTCAGATACAATTGACTATAAATCGGAAATGCAGAATTGGGGAAATTGCATTTGACCTCGGCGATCGCATAACTGAAATATTTAATCCAATCTCAAGACTTTTGCCAATAATTGTGGACTTTTTTTTTGATAATTCTATCAAAATTGTTATAAGAACTTGCTCAGCACTGACCGAATAAAATGTCATTGAATTGTAGATCAAATACAGATACTAATTGTCGTTCACTTATTATGCGCAAGGATCACTCCACCGCAATTAAAAACTAAACCAGAGCAAACGAGCTGTGACTAAGTTTGATTTGTTTTTTAGATGAGTCGATCAATTGCAATTTCGTTTATCCTTTCGTTTTTTTTTCTTGGCAAAAACAGACAGTGAAACCCACTAATCATTAAGAGCAATTGTAACATTATTCACTCTCAGTGTAAGGCGGCCTGACAAGTCGCATTTGTTTACGTTGTTTAAGCGGATATAAAAATCGTTTTCATTTTTTTTCCACTTACAGTTTCTAGTTTTCACTACCACTTGTGGTGTGCATCATTGAAATGAATGATAATTCGTAGAGTTTAAAACTGACGTAGGACCCAACTTTAGTCAAACTTATTGGGAATAACCTCTTTAAAACAAGATTAAACTTGGCGTTGAACAAAAGTTGGAAAGTTTTAAGACCGGATTTACAGGAACAATAAGAAATGTTGTTCTTGTTGGTCACTCACAAAGTCGTACGCCACGTACGAATGATATAGATTTACTACGCATTTCCCGTATCTGATTAACTCATTTGACTGTAAATTGTATATTTTTTTCCCTTACTCTTATAATATTAAATCCATTAAATGCCACTTGTTGTGAGACAATTGATTTATGGATGACCCAGACCTAAGCTAGTACCTTAAGGAAATTACAAATGATAGTTAGTGATGAGTACTATTAAATTGCACAACTCTCTTTTAGCTCACTCAGATTCATTCGTCAACTGAAATTGAGACTAAACCATCAAAACTGGTATTTTCAGTATTTTTCTAAGCTTAAGCTTCCTTTCTCTGGTCTCCACACGGCCCGTGTTTACTAATTATTTAGAAGGAAGCCCATTCACGTTCAAAAACATGAACATCGTTTACTTTTACTTGGAAGAGAAGTGGTCAAATTTCCAACTTCTCATTGCATTACATTAATACCTGCATGTGACCAAATAAATTATAGCCACTTTCCTCGTCCGAGGGTGCAGTTTATGGAGATTTTATTAATCAAGGCTAAGATATTATTCTCAGGTTCAATCTCTGGTTTCTTTTCATATGGGCTCTTACTTTCTACGCTCTAGCTCAAGGTCTACGGGAAAATTTAATAAATATGGCTCCGATTAAATTATATACATATTGAGGTACTACCACAGACATGGAATTCAGTTCTATTATTACCCGCTGCACTTCAAGTTTGCGTTGGAAACAAATATTCTGCCTGCAATGAATTTAAGCAGCAGTAATAATGAATTCATTGATTGGTCCACATCTCACGTTCGGTAATATTGGAATCCGGATCTCGTTCTCCGGAAAATTATCCAATCACCATGATTCAATGGGAACGTGTAGCTATAGTATAGCATAGGATGGACATAGATCGGCGTTCACACATTACTGGTAAGCAGAAACCGGTAAACTCATCGCTACGTTTTATAACAAATACATAAAAATACAAAGTATGATTTTGTATGGTGAATTCTACAAATTCATGGGATTCAAGTCTCAACAAACCAGTAATTCTAACGTAGATTGATGACAAATTTTACGCTTGATGTCAAATGCTCGAATCCCAAATCTTACCAGGAAGGCAAGACACCGTAATGTTTTTAAATTATAATCTGCACTGATTTTGAGTAGATTAAAATGATAAAGACCCTACCAAGTTGTAATGTCAATATATCGCATGGTATGCATCAAATTTTTGTCATCAAAAATAGTCTTCACAACAATGCCGAACATTGATCTATCTGTGAGTGCTTGAGTGCTAGTGAAGGCAGCTGACATTCCAACAAAGTGCAGCTATGTATTACTCACCTATATTTACTCGATTACATTATATACTTGACAAAAAACAATAAAATATAGTATGAAACTTCAACCAAAGTGTACCAAACCCCGGGTAAGGGGTAATAATCTGATGGATGGATTAGACGTCAGTTCTCAAATAATTGCTTTTTGAACTAAAAATACTTGAGTCCTTTAAAATCTGCATGGTTTCGTAAGACACTCTCAATTGCCCTGCACCACAAACTAAGTATATTTGTGAACAAAACAACAGAAGTCAATTTTATTTAGTGCACTGAACTGTGTGAGAAATAGAACATTATGAATCGAATCAAGAATTCTTTGAATATGACTCAGATCTGTGGCCCAAACGCGGTAAGGTTATAATATAAATGAGCATATGTATTTGTCCATTACAAGAGTATTTTTCAAGTTTCAGAGGAATTCCTTCATACATACTCATCGCAAATACTAAATCATACAAAATATTACGGCAATATATTTTTCTCACAAAAACTTGATTATTGTAAATACAATTAAGAATGCTATGGTCAAGAAATGACATGTCATGTATGTACACGTAGAAAGGTAGGGAAAGAAAGATCTGCCTTTAGAGTAGTTTTGTATGCATATGCATGTGCACTCAAGTTGACCGACTGGTACACTACTCGTAAAACCAGTCTACTAAAACTCTGCACTTGTTTGAAATTCTACAGTCAAGTCTCAGTCCATCACTGCAAAATGCATTGCAAAAATCCCAAGGTAGTTATCATCTATTGGCCAAGATGCTGACGATGAAGATGAAGGCACCGGGACATTGCAAACTGCAATGAACGTCTACAATTCCCCTAAGAAATCACGTCTTCTAATCCTCCTTCTTTTTTACCATCCAAATAACTTCTTGAAGGAATGAATATCTTCACCTTCACCTACTAACGAAAGATGTGAAAATCTTAAAAACTTGTCTCTCGATCCCAGGTGAACTTCACTTCCTGCTTCATTCTGAGCCGGGTTGGACGTTGAGAGACAAGTCGAAGTAGAAACAAAACAAGCCGGAGTTATAATTAATTTATTGTATACAGGAATGACAAAATATTAAGCATGGTAGGAACCAGCTAAGCTAACAATTAGTGCCATTATAAGAGGATTAAAAGATTTAAAAAAGTGAGAACGTGTGAAGTGGACCTTGCACAGCATACACAAAAAGAATTAAGGATCCGTGAAATTCTGGTCGCATCGTGTGTGCACTTTGGATAAATTAAGCTCGGGATTAGGAGTGTTACTGACATGTCAACTTGAAAATGGGTTGGAGTGAGTTGTCAAAACAAGTGCATTGAAATAAGAAGTTAATTAATTGTAATAATCCGTCCTGCCTTCACGGCACGGGACTGCACGAGAGTGTAGGAATACATTGGAGAAATCATTTTGAGAATGGCAAATGATTTTTGCGGCGCTTCAACAAAGAAAAATAAGGTAAGAAGTCTGTGAAACTATTCGTGGTTCATTCATTCATTGTGCTCGTTTGTGTGAAAGGAAACGATCTTCCATGCAAACTCAAATCTAACAAATAATTTGAGTGAACGATTTGCCGGAAGATAACACTATTTTCTGTTCTAACAGTACTTTGACACTTTCGTGAAAGTTGAATACAGGCATGGAAGTCCAGGTTCAAAATGTTTTAAAAATAATTTCTAGCGATGATTCGAAATTCTACCAATTGTATAAGCAAAATGGTTACACTTGTCCATTTTGACATTCCATACGACTCCCGAATGGTTTTTACATGAGACGTTGTTTCCTTGTCGAAAGGCAGAACAGCCGGAATAGCGGGGTTCCAAAGCTGCTACACGCCTCGGTTTGAAAGTGAGAAAAATTGAGCTAAATTCCGATTCAGCTCAACCCAATTTACTTACGTTTTATTGCTGCGACACTCAAGAACGAGAGTAGGTTTTGTAATAATATCACAGCTTGAAACTGTAGGCGTGACATGGATGTGCAATGTTGAGAGTGAATTAATGAAGTTATTAATTAGGCCCGACTTCTCCATCTAATTTCGTTCCTAAAGAATTCTTGCATTTTGCGTAGTCAAAATATGACTACAGCATACTCCTTAGTTTTAGTCTTAAATTTTAAAAGACCTAATTATTTGAGCTTTAATTAATCTGATTATCTAGAAAATGTGTTAACTTTTATTGGGTGAATAATGCTTTCGAATCTGTGAGTCTGACGGTACAGATTGAAAATAATATCATCCTTCTTTGTCAGTCTTTGCTGAAACTGCGACAGTGGTAATCAAATTGGAGATACACCGGCGGTAGTATTACTTTTTGTAACCTAATTCACAATACTTTGAAGAAAGTATTCACTGGAGAATTAATTACAAACAAGCTTAAATATATAAAGTCGACTCGTATAATTTAACAAATACTTTCATTCCGCCAAACAATCGATTGAAGACTCTTCAAACATATAGTCTAGTAAAATCAGGTATTTTTGTCAAATCAATGTTTCTGAGCTTTCACTCCAGCTTTCTCTTTCTCTATAAAGTCAAATTATTCTATTACTCAAATTAAATTAGCTTCATGTATTTTTTTCAAATACCAATGTTAAACAGAAACGAATTTCATTATCAAACATGTGTCTGTCAAGAAGAGTCCAGTGTGTAACTCCATGAAGATGTTGGAATTCCTTGATATTGATCATTATCTTGAATTCACTGGAGTAATTTTAACAATTACCTCCAATGGTGAACTACACAATGTACAACTCCCAAGATTTCTGACCCAATTTTAATCCCGTTCTCTCTGAAATGTGTCGCAAAGTTCGTACACCGGTTTGTTCGTACATTTGAATTCACGTAGATGATAAATTAAACGCTGATTTCTCAAGTGCTTTGTCCTGTTGCAGGACCTATTCCGCTGTATACACACACGGATGAAATATATGGTTCTCGCTTTAAAAACATTTTTATCCCTCACAGTTTGCTTTCTAACTTCAATTAATTTGTGACTTTCAATTGACATGTGTCTTTTTTCTAGTGTTTTGTCTGAATTTATACTACAAATCGGAAAAAAGTAAAATTCCCAGATAATACAGCATCTTAGCGAGTATCTTCTGTGCGCTCATTTCTTTAATCAATAGGATGAAGGTTTAGTAGGATTTCTCCTAAATGTTTCAACATGTTTCAATTTGTACATAAGACTTTTAGCTGGTGCTCCTCTTTCGTGTCTGACAAATTAGATTAACAAGTATTTGTTCCGTTGTTTTTGAAATCCAGTATTCGGACATTTGTTGACTGTTTCCTTCGTCTTCGGCAAATGTTGATTAAATAAATTGACAGCGCAATGCTCTCTAGTATTATTTTTAGAGATTTGAACGGGTGGGGAAAGTATTACCGTGTAGTTTTATGACACATAAGTGAGTAACAAACTGAGACAGTTAATACAATCGCTTAAATAAGCAGATTCAACAACGAGATTCAACATTCCCCATTGTTTCTGTATTTGCAGTTGTGAGTCAATAACATACAGTGACAATCCATAATCCATCTGAAGTCCCTTCCAGATTACTACTATCTATAAATCGTTCGAATATAAAGATAAATAATGCTTCGGCAGAATACTAAATCGTAAAGAATTTTTGTGAATTATAATTAGAATATTGATAGGAATGATCGGATTTGTTCCTATAACTCTTTGTTTTTATAAGTGGATTAAACCTGGCTCACTGGCTCACGGACAAACAAATGATTAGCTGGACATATTTTGATTTGACTTTTTATTAACGTGATATTCCAAAGCGTTCTAACATGCAACTATGCAAATTGATTATCTTAACATCTTAATCTTAAATCTTAATCTTAACATCTAACATCTCATCTTAACAGTTGAGGCAAGTCAGTTATTGGACTACGTACAAGGTGTTCACAATGTTTGTTTCATTTTTGACCTGGTTAAATGTTACAATCAATATGAAAAATAAGTTCCATTATATATTTTGCGTAAAATAAAATAGATACACTAATTATACTTTTGTATATTTTCGACTCCTGGAAAATCAAACGCGGACATGAACTAGACGTTGAACTCATGATTATTCCCGTTCTTACGAAACTAAATGGTGAAAAATATGTTTACGTACCTACACCAAAACTGAAATGAACATTGAGGAGCTTCTAATAGAATAGAATATCCGATTGAATGATACTTGTGATTGGGATAAAAAAGTATCACGAAACTCAAAACTCCTAGTGGTTTTTATTTAACCTACTACATTTATGAACCACAATCCCAAACACTCACAGAATATTTGGTTTTGCTGGAATATCTTACAATGTATCAAGTCGCAGAGATCTAATTATCTGACAAAATTTTAGATTCTCACGGTAAACTGGATGTATGTGAGAGACGCACTAGCATAAATCAAATATATTTAACCGACCTAGAAATTTGTATTCAAAATTATTTGGTTCTGGAAGAAAATTGATAACCCCATATTTCCCAAAAGTGGCGTAATGTGTTTTGACTACATCAAATTAAGTAAAGTCTGAATCGACAGAAATTGTAAATACCGGATTGTAATTGTTGAAAAAACGATTGTGCGTAATCTCTGTGTTGAGTCAGTCATGATTATGGTAAAAAAGATCAATGTTTTTAAAAAACAACAAAAGCTTACACACATTACAATTCATAGGAACAGTAGGGTGATTAGCGGTTGGACGCAATGTGGTAAGGACATTTGACCCAAGAGTAGGTTAGGAAGATGAGGGAGTCAACTATTCATTTTGATTCCTTCAGTTTCAGATCATCATCATTCTGTCGGCTTCTCCGTAGACTGGTATGGTTTTCCTTAATACCTACGTACCTACGTTTGAGATTCTCTAGGAGTGATGATGAGGAATGAGATAACTCGACTCACCACCTGAGTATTATTTAATTTTTGTATAATCCTGCAATAATCCTCAGGGAAACAATGCAAAAGGCCAGGACTAGGACTTGGGCAAACTAACTAGGACACTATGCCATTTAGTCCATTCATTCGCACACGAATTTTTGGTTCATTTGAACCGATGGAGTTGAGAAAAACCAGTCTTGGAAGTTCTAACGGGACCCTGTTACCCTACTACTACATACTTCTTTACTCCTGCCTGACTCATATACGCTGCTAACACCTATTCCAAAAAGTCAATCCAATCGTTATGTTACGTACTACATATGCGGATCTACGAGTTGAGCAGACTTGTCCCGTGTATTGTTGACCTTTTATAACAATGTAGGCAGGCAACACCAGTGTGGGCAAATAACCAGACCCATATATTCATCGCAAGTTAGGATTGAAACTTTAAAATAACCATTTAATTCTCTATTGACTTTTCACACTTGCAAAATTGGTTTGAGTACCCTTCAAATGGTCTTACGAGATAACTCATAAAATTTCGAAGACGCAAATTCCCTGTATTATGTGCATAATTCAGTTTTACAACCTACGTTCACTATGTACAGCGTGGCCCAAAAGTAACAGGTTTTTCGCATGCATACATGCTAAATACCCGGTAACTTTTGGGCCACCCTGCCTGCTCATGTTGATTTGAAGTTATCCCATAGCTTCTGGTTTGGTTTTGTGTCTGTAATCTTGGTAGACTGGGAACTGCAACTGAACTTTAGCAGTTGAGTGACAATTTTTTTAAAAGAAATCCACTGAAAACATGCATACAAGTTTGAGGCATTGACTGACACATTATGTGTATCACAAAGTAGTGGCAAAGTTAGGTTTAACACAAAGTTTACAGGGTTTCTGTGAGATCTGAAGCACTGACCTATTTTAACTAGTGCTAAGTATCCGGGAAGAAAGACAAGATGAACCACCGCAAAAATTGTGGAGTTGGAGCCGTTTCTCACGCTAAAATGTAAACTTACGAGAATTGTAGGAACCACCTTTCCAAGTTTTTTCAGTAGTCGAGTTATGAACTATCTACATTAAAGAAAATACGACTTAGAATGATTCTAAAATTCTATTCGCGGATACCTCAGATCATGGACTAGTAATTTAGATCTGCATTACTCTTTAAACTATTTTCTCCTTGAATCTTTTCTGAAATATTTGCGAAGCATCATCAAATAATTTTATTCAATATTCAAATACATTGTATGTATTTCTGCCTAATACTACAATACGTAGTAGTGATTCGAGTTGGCAGAAATATCCTACAGACTATATAGGACAAATCTTTCACAGCAGCGGCGTTATTATTAATACATTTTGTTGAAATCGCCAAATGTACTTTTATGTGTTTCATTTCTTCAAAATGTCATCCGATCGCACCATTGAAAATCGAACTAATTACGTACGTTTATGTAAACAATATTTCGCAAACCCTATCTGCAGTTTCGTTTTCAGTGAGTGTAGTAGCACGCATTTCTTGTTTCGATTCTTGTGAAAATGTAATGCGGAATTTTTTCCTTACAAAGTACTTTGGGATGTTAATAAAAGTGGTGCAAAAAATTGAAATACTGGTGGGCTTAAAATTGAAGTACTTGGTTCCGGTTGTTCAAAATATGCATCCAAAGACTAAACCAAGTAAAAATTTTAGAAACTTAATGCGTTGAAGCGTTCTCGCTGAGAAAACTTATATATCCTTGTGTTATGACAGTCACAGTTTACAGTCTAACGCAATCACCGTATTGATTTTCTTGCAACGTATACGTAATCCTAAAATCGCAGAATGTTTTCGAAGGTATCCCCACCCATGAAACTAGAAACGGATCAGTATATCGTCTATTATAGCATCTTTAAGGAATGAAAAATGAACACCTCGCCCAAAAATTGACTGGCTGCACTCAAGAGATAAAATGAAAACCCACCACATTTTGATTGAGGTCTCATTTCTCTGAAATTAAGAATAAATTACTATACATGAACAAGGAATGAGAATCCGAAGGTGTAAAATCTGTAGAGATACTTTCATAGTTCTCGTATCGTAGTAATTGCAATAAAGTATAAATCTTGACACATGTTTCAAGTGTAGCTGAGGTTTATTCGATTGACCCGTAAAGAAAAAAAGGTAGGTACGAGATATGCGATGGGAAACCAGGTTCATTCTCAATTCTAGTCATGTCTGCGCCTTCGCCCCAGCGCAGCACATTGCACATTGTACATGTACAAGTCCGGGTTCATTTTAGCTAGCATGAAAACAAGCATTCCATTCCATACTTTTTGCCAAAAAATTCTTTCTCAGAAATGTTAAACGAAGAGTGACCAATTGAAATGGACAGCTTAAAATGAATGAGCTGTCGTGTCTTGTCACAAGGGTTCAAAGATACGCCGTTGAAACATTAACAGCTTTATCTTACTTTTGTTTATATTTATGCTTTTTTACTTTCGTGTCCATCTTCATACGAAATGTCTAGGATAAATTTGGTCACGAGGTCAGTCAAAAGGGCTTGCTAGTGATAACTTAAAACGTAGTAAATGTACTGCAAATCATTACATTATTCACAGTGACAGTAGGTTAGGTTAAAGGAGCGTCAGCAATAAACAAGGGTGCATGTGACGAGAGAGTAAAACAATAAAATACACTTTTTTGAAGTAAGTATAAACTGCTAATTGCTTGCGACCGACCAATTATCCGTGCAACTCTTTTTCCACCGCATCCGGTTTCCCTTTATATTTGTAGGCATGGCGTGAGAATTGGTCATTTGGTGAGATAATTGTAGCTAATCTGTGCGAAGCTCAGGACTACTGTCCTGTCCTTTTACTTTACCATTAAACGATCGTATAAGTAAAGTAACACTGGCAATCGTTATAATATGCATTAAATCTCCAAAATTGAGAACAGTAACAGTACCATCACATACTCCAAGTTATTTTGACCTTCTCAAATCCAAACGCTTCATATTATACATTTTATGTTTAAAATTTAAACTTTATGATGTGACATTTCAAAATATCAAAGTCTTGATGTGTACGAAAAACTGAAATAATACTCTATAATACTCATGAAAAGCTACTTCAAATTTCAATATAACACAAACACCAATTTTTAACGCGTGACAGTGGTAAACAGCCTTAGAGAATCTTTGACTAAATTTTTAAATAATGTGAACATGTTATGATGATTTGTATGTCTTCGAGTTATGAAAAATTGTAACTAATTTTAAATATTAGTAACACTTTAATAAACTCATTGAATTGAATTGAATTGATTAGAAGAATGCGTCGGTAAATGTGATTCAAGCAAATGTTTTGTTACTCAATTACATTAGGCATTTCTCATATAATGAATGAAAAAGTATAATCAAGTCCACAGAGGAAAGTACAAGCAATTAATTAATTCATATGAATGCCATACCTAACTGACCTATATTTTCACCAAAATAATGCTCTAATTAATATTTACAATACCATACCACTTACGTGTTTATATTTCAAAAATGATTTCCATTTCATAAAAAGTGAATTTATAAATCTTGCAATTTCTACCCTGCCCTGACCACTTACCCAGCTGCTATATTCGAGAATGACGCTAATGAATTCATAAAATTCACATGCATGCTAATCATTAATGGTATAGCTGCAGACATATGACATTTCATTAACTTGTAAGATCACTTGCGATCGGAACTATGCATGTTCTGGCTGACTACATGTTGTGTTGTTGTGCATTGTGAAAATCTCAATTAGTTAGTGGGAGTTAGTATATGCATGTATAATATAGCATTATGAACAAGTCGTCCTGATCTTGAAGTGGAACAACAAAAGTTGTATTTTAGGTTTTCTCTTCTAGCCTCAAATTCGCTTTTATTCCGGTCGGTTCTACTACTCATCGGAAATACTGGCCAGTCACACATGTGTGTACGTGACAGGTGCAAGTGATCTATCTAATACTAATGCAAATGCACAATATAATCATAATCTCAATGTCTGCCTAGTTTACTTTTCTTCAAAATCATGAGCAATCCAAGAACCAGTAACAAACTGCGGACGTGCACATTTTAAGGTAGCAATGCAAAATTTTCCCACCATTACCGACGCCCTTCTCGATTCAATCAAGTCGTTTAAATGAAAGTTATCAACTTGTGGCCTCCTTGCACACATGATTAATATTTCCCCAAAATGTGAGAACTAAAAATTTAAGTAAACAAATGTTTTGCAAAATCTCAGTTCAAGTGTCGCACGCAAAGTGTAGTGTTGTTAATTTTCCAGCTTTAGAAAACTCTACAGTTTCGATTATTTATAATTACCTCGTACGAATTTTGGAAGTCATGAACTAACGTTAGTATTCAATTAAAAACTGCAGCTTTTATTCTATGTAACATCTTTTCAAAATGATAAATAATGACTGAAATAATGGCCAATATCAACAATTTTTCTTTCGACCATGCCATTATATATATTAGGTATTTATGACATGAAACGTGTACCTGGTTACACAAATTATTTGACATGTGGATTTGGTAACACTCCTAGCCCTAATTTTCTTACTTTATTGAAAACTCATAATTTGCTGAATTGGTTACAATTGCAATTAGCTTAGTTTTGCGAAATATATTCACGTCAAGTGGGATAACCTATTCTGCACCAAATCTTATTCTACAAAGTTGCCTGATTAGACGCCAGAACAATCATAACAAATGCTAAGACCGCACGCAGTAAATCAAATCACGATATTTTCCCCATTAATTCTTAGGTTTGGCTACATATTCTACCGACCACCAAAATCCAGATTGGCACGCTTCACGTTATTTCATATGCCAAAAAGAACAAGCTTGAGGCAATAGGAAACCCTACAAGAAAATTATAATAAGCAGCTAATTTGCAGTTTTAATAATGTAAATGCAATTCACAGTGAGTCTGAGTCTTTGATTTGAGGTGAGTAGAGTAGTACAGTGCTGTGAGATTAGATTTCATGAGTACACAGCTAAACATTTTTACTTTCTTATCTTCTTGAGTAAAGGTAAAGGGTAAACGTAGAACGTGCCTTCTCACTACTGTTTCTCAAAAAGAAAGAGCAAAGGGAAATGAATGGGTTGGTCGTGCCGTGTCAGGACCTTACACTCATTTCCTTCATGTCAAGTTCACCTTAAAAACAAGTTTTTCACTTGACTTCGTGGCGTCGGGCGTCGGTGAATTGAGAACTAAACTAAGCCAAATTGAGAACTTCTGACGTACAAAACGTCCGAGCCGAGCTTGTTGATTCCATTGGGATTCATCACTACGAACGACCCACGAACTACCAAAATTGAACTTGAGAGATGAGGTTGGGCTTAAAAGATTTAATGTCCAACAACAACAATCCTATAATCTTATGAGAGTAGCGGTGTTCCACTTTCATATCTGTACAATACGATTGACAATTGATGGGGTGTCACAAACTGACTCATAATGTATAGAAGATCAGTTTAATTTACAAAAAATTACAATGACACAAAATGTAATTTTTAAAAGTTTGTGTTGTAAAAAGTCATTATTCCGAACAATAAAGTTGACATTCTAAAGGTGGGAGGCCAGTTTCCAAAATTTTCTTTGGTCATCCAAGACGGTTGTCCAACCACGCATATTTTATACGGCAGGCTCAAATGCTTCAAAATATAGAGGTTGCAATTCCATGCAACCAGCATTTCTTGATGGATATCTACGGTATATTGGATATTTGTTCGTATTCGGATAAATGCGAACTACAATACAATAGGTCATTACGATCATATAGAGGGTGTCTGTCGGCACTATGAAAAGTGCAAAATAAATTTTTTGGCTAAGGATTACCTCCGCTCACGATTAGTGTTTGCACAAATCTGGTCCGAAAAGTCAGGCTTCGACAAGACCACTACTCTGGAGAGCATTCACGCAATGGTTGACCTATAAAATTAAATGAGATTTCCTTCTATTGCAAAATATCCTAACCATTTATTTTTATCAAATTTTAGGAACTGTTGCAAGCGATGACACTACATTTACTAGTCCTCCTTATCGTCTTTGGTTCATCCTCCTCGCAATGGGTATCTTATCCCAGGAGTCCAGCCAACGAAAAACTATGGATGCCAAATATGCCGTCTCCTAGAGGTCTAAGTCCTCATCAGAATGCTCCGTCAGCACTCCCCAGCAGTACACTTCAACCTCCTACTGTTAAACCCTCCGATCAAACCTTAAGACAGCGATCGATCTCGGTCAATAATAATAATTATCACTCCGCTAATAATCATCCTCGGATAGGCGGAAACAATATTAATGGTCTAGTCCCACCACTTCCTCCTAGAGGGCCATATGACCAGGTTCAACAAGGACAAAGAGGTCACAACAAATTCCCGCTTCCGCCACAACCACCACCGGAACATCAACCTTGGGGAATGCCGGTCAATGCCCCTGTAGCACTAGCACCACCAAACAGGAGGAATCCGAATAACGGCCAAAATGGACTATTTCCACCACAGGGGCCACATCCTGGCAGTAGAGGACCTCACGGCCAGGGACCACAAATTCCTCATAACGGGAATGTTATTCGCAACGGTGGAAATCGAGCAATCCCTTCTAATTCAAAGGAACCGAGACCAGTGTCACAACAACCGGGACAACTTCACGATTCATGGCCGAATACAAATGCCCATCATCACTTGGCCCCGGCTGGACCACCGCCTCCATCACCGCATACGACTCCAACACCAACTAAAGTCCGTTTATCTCACCAATCACTTCAACTCACTCCAACT
>JAQGCB010001485.1:0-14372 GCA_034698835.1 Protaphorura tricampata
AGAATGTCAGGAACGCAAGAACTCCCTTTGCATACACTTCTTTGTTATTCCACTTTCTGTATATCAAACTTTCTCTTCATTGGACACAACTAGGAGCATTTTTCGAGATCGGTATATAGAGAGTCCACTGTAGCACAAGAAAAATTGCCCGATTTTTCGTTAAAAGTGTCAAAAGTACTACTGAATCCTTTTCAAATCAAATTCGCTCCAAAAATGTATGAATGTACGTGTTGAATTTCTAGGAACCAATAATTTACACAAAAATTGAGGCGTCACATTTCTGAAGAAAATTCATAAAATATTCTGAATGAAAAGAAGTGCAGTGTGAGTTTTCATGAAAGGCTTCGTTAATCCAGGCCGTTCGTTCTTGGAGTTTTGACAAGAAATCTCAGTCGTCGGTTTGATTGAAAGGGAATTCTGAATGGTGGGTGCAATTAAGCTCATGCAAAAGGTTCCTTTTTTTATTTGATCAGGGATTTGGATTTTGAGACTCTTGTGGAAAATTTAGGACGCATATAATCCATCCATAGCATATAGTTTCTCACTTTCTCTTTTGGTGAAAGTAAAAGTGTCACACCACCTGGGACTCCTAGCTACCTACTCCGGACAGGACGAGGCTGCACCGCATTGCACCAGACCCGCACCCGACTGAACCGGAAAAACCACGGATCCACTCCACACACCCCATTAGTCCCTTCCCAATACGGATTTGTGGTGAGAGTAACGTAAATTCGGTTTAAAACACTCTCACGTATACTCTTTACACTCACACCGACAAGGGAACCACTTTTCATGTCACGGCCGGGCCGGATGGATCGACGCATAAAATTTATGAGATACAGTTACTACTAATAATGGACAGGCTGCCTTCTGTATTTCTTGGCATTTGAATAACTTACATTTGAAAATGATTCCTTGTGAACTACTATTTTGAACCGCCCTGAGAAGTGTGGCTGTCAAAGACGGCTGTGATGGATTAAGGCCGAATTGGATTGAAATAAAAAAAAAGAGAAAGTCCAGGAAATTCAACTTTCACATTTTCATTTAAACTGCGTTCGTGTCCTAAATTTCAAATATTAGTTCATTTCAAATTTGAACAAGCTTTGAAGATTGAATCAAATGCCAGTCAGTGACCGGATATATTAAACTACTACTATTACAATTATCCGGGGAAACGTGCCCGATTTAATAACGCTTGTGGAAAAGTGAGGCTTCGTTGGTACCAATTCACGTATGAACCCTTTAAATTTTCCACAAAATGTATATCTCACTTTTTTAAGAGAAATCTATTCTACCATAAACCACGAAAGTTTTTGAACTATCCAAGAGGATGACCTCGACCTAAAAATAAAGTTAAAAGAGTAGACTCCACTGTACGCGTATACGACCGAGAAGGATATAAAATTGAATCCAAACCCTTATTCTGTGGTTTTATGATTTTTAAATAAAACTGCGCCAGAGTTTGGTTTTGTGGTTCAAAGTTTTGCAATTATTTTCACACAATAGCCCAACTTCTCTCCTTTTTGCTGACATTCACGATTCCTCGTCTCTTTTGTAGTTTGTAGTGAGGAGAGAAGACCGAGTTGGGAATTTCTTACAAGAATTTTTGTTTGTCAAATAATTCTCTCTTTTTTCTTTTGACCGCAATCCCAATGCGTGATGTCACCTTCACCTGCAGTCACCCACGAATAAATTGCAGAAGAGAGTGAGAGAGAGAGTTTGTCTAGATTTAGCTGGGAGTACTTATTTTTTTTTCATAACTTTCCTTCAGTTCGTCAACAATTTTCTTAAGTTTTTTTTGCATATTTTAGCCGATACCCCTTATCGTGTGCACCTTTGTTAATGATAAGCATACCGTAAAATACCGAATAGTAGCCGGATCCGAATAGTAGCCTGGGCCCCAATAAAAGCCGGGTGTTTCTCCATTACACTTATGGAGAAAGTGATGAAAGTCTGCGACATTTGACCCTGCCGGAACAAATAAAAGCCCGGGTTTCTATTCTGTATTTTACGGTAGTTGAGTTTTAGATCGTACTACGACTACAACTGTGCTTCCTAGAAATCTTACGTAATATCAAATTCCAGTGAAAACTATGCTTTCACCGAATAGCGCTATTTATATCGCCAAAAGACGCAATTCCAGGAAAGCTAGCTAAAGAAATCTCCATCATTTATTTTGGATCATATGAAATTCTTGTCTTATTTTTGTTATTGTTCAATTGCCATTTCACTTCCCACAGAACTGTCATCTTCCGAATATTCTCAAGTCAATCCCATATACTATATTTGACTCAATTCGCACCTAAGATAGATGAAAATCCCGGGAGGTGAGCTAAAATAAAACCCAAGCAATCATTTCCTTTGTTTTTGTAAAAAATTATTTTTGTCTATTCTCGTGCTCGTGCTGCTATGCTGGTGATGATGATGATTGGTATTAGTATTAGAACATGTCAAAGTTTATTTATCTTTGAAGGGAAATCAAAGTGAGAGTGGGTAAGACAATACTCACAACTCACACAAGCAAGTTCTTGGATTGACGTCATTCCATTTCCAGCACCTTTTTCCTTATAACTTCTGCTGCCTTTCCCTTTCCCCTTATCCTTTTCATCCCCACGCAAATCAAAAACTATTTCTAAATCCTTTCTTCAAAAAAAACGAACAATCCCAATCAAACAAAAGGAACGCACGTGGATGACAAATTTTGACAAGGAAAATTATTTACACGCAAAATGTGAAGAGGTTACCGAGTGTTACACGAATATAGGTACAATGGAATCTCTCTATATCAACCTTTCTGTATATTAAACTTCTCTTTATTGGGCACAGTTTGGTGCATTTTTCGAGTTCGGTATATAGAGAGTCCAGTGTATAAGCGATTGCACGCAATAACATTAATTTTACACACGAGTACAATCCCTTGTGAGTTGAACAGCAGAATTGCCTGGACGTACGTACGTGTCATGCAAGGTCTGAATTTACGGTGACTACAAATAATACAATACAATAGCCAGTTGTTGAAAATGAAACGTAGAAAATCCCATCGAAACAAACATGGACTAGGATTTGAGTGTATTGCATTGTATTGTACGTAGTCGTAGTGTTGGATTGTGTGTAGTCTGTGTAGTTCGGATTCCTAGTGTTCAGAATACACGCAATTTATTAGGTTTGAGTCACAAAAACATCATTTATTACGTCAGAGTGCTAGAATGACTTCCAGGGACATTGAAACCCCACCAATTTATACGAATGAGACTCGAACAAATAATAATATTGTCCAAATTCCAAGTCAACATCAAACACTGCCACTACTGTGCTCATGGCTCATGCTTATGTTCCTTTTTCAAATTAAAAAGGAAACTGTGACGGAGACTCTACACCGCACTCGCACTCGCAATCCGTTGACTTTCTCTTCAAATTCCGTAAGAACAGGGTCCCAAATATATTCGGGACTTTTATAACGCCTTTGTGGCCCGCAATTTTGTCTAATTTCAATTTCTGTAGTTAGTACAGTGGACTCTCTATATACCGAACTCGAAAACTGCACCAAAATGTGTCCAAATAAGAGAAAGACTAATCTACAGAAAGTGGAATAACATAGAAGTGTATGCAAATGGAGTTCTTGCGTTCCTCACATTCTGGCCGGTATAGACAGGTGTACGATATAGGGGAGGTTGATATATAGAGATTCAACTGTAGTTTGAATAGTTCAGAAATTAACATGTGATTAGTGATTTTCAAATTCCGATTCGAATTTTCGGAAATTCCGGTTCAGATTTTATATCTTCCAATTTGGATTCTACGTAATTCTCTTCCTAAATTCCTATTACGTTTGAATTCCGATTCGAAATTGATTCCAATTGCAATCAGAATCCACCATAAGTACAAAATATATAATTGCTACCTTGTACATACTCCCAGCGACACACTTTAGAGTGTGTAGCAAATGCAATGTGCGTAGGAGGAAAATATGTTCATGTTCGTAATATGGTTTGTATATGCCTGGCTGTATGCCTGTCTGTCTTTGCCCAGAAGGTATACCCGGGTATTAGAAAATATTGTAAGAGAAGAGTTTTCATCCGACCGAACATCCGCTCCCATTTTCTAAAGGCACGGCAGAAGCACAACAAAATATAATATAACACAGTCAAGGCTGTCTGCCATGGCAGTGGCAGTAAAATGATAATAATGATGTGCGGTGGCGGTTTGGCCTGGCGGTGGCGGTGGAAAATGTGTGTACGTGTACGTGCTCACATAATGCTCTAAGCATAATATGTAATTTCATCTCCAGGTAGCGACAACGACAACGACACAACATCATATGGAATTCCACAAAATAACCCTCGTTCCAGGAATGGATAATCTGGAATGTCTTTCAGTCTCGTCTACGACACAGCACAGCACAAGCACAAAGCACCCGGGTATTCTGAAAATCGACTCCTCCACTTTACCACTCGTTTATAATAATGAATGGGCAATAATGGAAAGGTAGGGACAATAAAACTGAATTGTGGATGGAATCTCTAAATTTTGTATGCTATGGTAATGGTACGGTTTAGACGACGCGCCCAACGCCCAGTCATTTGTTGATATGAGTGAGTGGTAGCATCCGGTTCGAAGGACCATGGGCAAGAAATACCTTCGTTTACAGTGTCAACTCCAGAGAAGCACTAATTGACCGTGTATTTTTTTATATGTGCAGATATTGGATAGTTTTAGAAAAATTTCTGTGTTAAAATCTTTAAAAAAATTATTAAAAAATTGAGTCACGGTGGGAATTGAACCAGAGCGCAACTTTTACATCAGGGTCTGTGCGCCAATCTCGTTTTCTCTAATTTTTTCTAATCGTTTCTTAGTAAAGTTTAAGTTGAGCTTGGGTTCAAGGGCAGGACGCGACGACGACGTTCGGCTTTCGACCCTTTCCTTTGTTAAGAAGACGGCGGCTCCAAGTAAATAGAATGAGAATGAGAATGGGAGAGAAAGTCTTAAGTGGAAAGTTAAGTAAGTTATGTTGTAAATTAGGAAAGTAGTAAAGAGAAAGACCTCCCAAGATACTCAAGAATGAAGTGAGGCATAATATTATCCCATTAGAGAAAAACATTATTCTCTAATAGGGTACAAGGGGAGAATGGAGAGAAGAATGGGAGGTTGAACTCCTCCTATGTTTACTTTCTCTGGAGAAAGTCAACAAATTTAGAAATGACTAGATATGGAGGTGCAGAATTCACACTTTTTCTTTTTGCGATGTTATGTTGAATTATCAAATTAAAAAATCATCATATTTTAGCACAAGCACAGATAGTCGATATTTTTTATGATCACCAATTCTTATTCTTTATCTATTACTGAAAGCAATTATTTTAAATGTAGAAACCAAGGTCGGAAAATCCGATTGGACTTTCATTCAATTTTTAAAAATAATGAGTTTGAATTGTAAAGCTGCAAAATTTGCACGAAATGCCAAAAAGCACGTACGAGTACATGCATGCACTAAACTTGTTCTTAAAGCGTTTTATGACCTAAGCACTTTATTCCTCGCCAAAGCAAACATATGTATTAACGTTTAGTGGAAGGAGAGCGTCTTATCTTAAGTGTCACTGCCACATAAATTATTCAATTCATTTTGGTCTATGTACTTTTGTACCCTAAATTCACCTCAAAATATTTAAAACCGCTAGTTCGTAGTACATTTTACAGCTCATGAATGCATATCAGCATATCTTGTCAATCTCACAAAATGTGAGGAAAGTAGCTGGCTACGCTAGCTGTGTATTAGAAAGTCAGCTAGTAAGAAAATTTCAATTCCAACTTTCGAACCCTACCGTACTGTACAAGCTTTCAAAAATAATGAGATATACATTTTATACAGAATTTTCCGACAATGTCAAAGTTCATGTTGTATAAAAAATACTATGTTTAGAAGAAAAATTATCATGCTCCCAATTAAGCAATAAATTCAAAAAAGAATTGAATTAACTAAGAATATATAGAAAGAAAAGAGCTTGTGAAAATTATCTGCATTCACTAGCTACTTAAAATTTTGTAGAGAAAATATGTATCTCACTTTTGTTTGGACGCTCCCATGTTGGGCTGCAGGCTGGGATAATAGAAAAAATGTACAATGTTAGTTTTTGAGTAACTTAACTTGGAAGGAAGAAAAAAAGACTCTTAAAACTTTAAATTTGATAATTTAAAGTGTCCTGTTAACGCATACCAAAAAATTTCTTAACTACAATTTGGAATCAGCCATCCAAATTTTTATCTTGCGGGAAAATGGTTCACACTAAATGCAAGATTAGCTTGATGTATGTTTTTACCCACAAAAGATTTCCCTTGTCGTCAGACTTGAGAACGTATAACTCATAAATTGTGAAAAAAAAACTAAGACTCGTGGACAAGGCATGAGAAAGGAAAGAAAGTAATGATTAAAATTGTGTGTCCTAAGGAACTGATAAAAACCCTAGTGGATTGCAAATACATGCAAAGTACATAATGGAACCAGAGAACTCCCGCGGGTTTTCTCCTTGGAGAAAGAGTTATGGAGAACTCGACCTTCTTCATTTTCTCCACGTACGTATCCGCCTCCGCAAGTAAAACACAATATTAAGTGCTTAGGAAAAAAAACCGTCAAGAGATAAACTTTATTGTAAAATAACATGGAGTCGGATGTGGATGGAATGGAGGTACGTACGTACGTACATAGGTAATGGGTCTACTACCATGCACCTACCACATCCTGGTGTGTCTATTATATTTATGAGGAAATGAAGTTAGTACATATAAAACTTATTATTAAGAGACAAGGTAAGATATACATAAAATGCATAGGGCATTAATGAGAAGAGAGAGAGAGAGAGCGGAGGAGTTGAGTTGAGAGTCTCATCCCTCCAATTTGTTTCAAACTTAAGTTTTAAGTTAATTCGTGAAGTTTTCATCCCTAAGATGAGATGAACTGGAACTACAGGAAAATGCCGTTGTAGCTAAAAAACCTGGATTCGGTGAAAGCCTGGCAGAATTTCGACGGACGACTGGAGAAAGCTGAATTTAAACGAAGAAGGTCCGAATTTGAACGGAGAAAGCCTGGAGAAAACTGAACTAACTGTAGAGAAATTCCAGGGAAGACTAAATTTAAACGGAGAAAACCTAGAGGAAGAAAAGTCCATAAACACAGGAAGAAAGAGAAGAGAAAGCCTGGAGAAAGTTGAGAAAGTCCGGAGAGAATTTAAGAACTCGAAGAATAAATACATACGTACGTACGTACATACGTACAAAACTTTCTCATATCTACTACAACTCTGTATCAAATTTGTAGCAACTTGTACCCCGGAGTGTACAGAATTTATTAGAACACTTTGTAATTATACGTTCTCTCTCATGAAACCTTTCCTTATGTAATTCCAACTAGGCTATTCTCATTTACAAAAGTATTGAGGCGAAATTTACGAAACTGGCGATCAAGTGTGTACACTCATACAAATGGAATAAAATTTGTCTAAGCTTCCACTTGCACACAAATTTGAACTCTATACATTTTTGCACATGTCAAAAACCAACTTAAGTACGTAGCTCTGTGTAAATTTGGTGCATCCATACAATTTTCCCAATAAAAGGGTTGAGGGATGATAGAAAAACCGCAAGCCAAAACTTGGCAGGTGTTTGAAAATTCTTTGTGAGTAAACCGTACCTTCATTTAAGACCTTTAAAACGGGGTTTACTATGTACTTGAATTTCTAATGCGTACAGGTAATGCAGTGTTTGCTCTACATAGAAAACGGAGGACGTACACACACTAGACACAGTGAAAAGGCGTTTAGGTTCTTGTGTGTGGTTTAGCCTTTGTAGAATGAAGTAGTCCGTAGGGACGTGTGCTGAATGTCAGCGTAGTTTAAGTGGATTAGGTTGACTGCTAATCCTTTGTTGTGCTGCGGAACAAAAGGAAATCCTAAATCCTTTCTTTTCTCAGGACTCCTTCCTACCCTGTATCCACACTGCATCCAGTCTCTAGTGTTTCCATTTTAAATACACACAAAAGAGTGTATGTCTGTATGTGTGTGTTTGTGTATGTGTGAGTGAGTGAGTGTGGGAAAATGTGCCATGCCGAAGAACGAAGAAAGACTTTCTCCGTTACTTTCACCCACAAAGTTTACTTGCCTTTCACTTACTTTCCCACTCCTTCCCACACTTTTACATCTTTTGTACTGTACTGTACAAGGTAGTTCATAATTTTTCAATTTAAGACAGGATTTGCATTTTGCAACTACATTGGAATCTCTATATATTAACCTCCTCTACATATATCGTACACCTCTCTATACCGACCAGAATGTCAGGAGCTCAAGGACTCCCTTTCCATACAGTTCTTTGTTATTCCACTTTCTGTATATTAAACTGTCTCTCTATTGGACACATTTTGGTGCATTTTTCGAGTTCGGTATATAGAGAGTCCACTGTATATCTATAATGGTTAAATTAAATTGAAACACATCTGATAATTGACTTGTCTATTTTCAGTTCCAGTCAAAATGAAGTACTTACGGAGGAAGAGCAAATTCACACTGAAACAACAGATGCCTTTGGGAATTGTTCCCTGAATCTCTACCATCAACTCTACATTCTCAACACTCTGAACGGCTTAACGTTCGGGTCACTTTTTCTGCCCACGCTAAAAATCGTGGCTGGAATTGTATCGGCGCTAACCTTTTATGCATTGGTAAAATTGGGTCGTGACCTTAATTTGATTAGTTACTTATTTATAGTCACAACTTTGCCCTGCAGTTACATTCTGCTAATTCCTGCAACGTATATAATGTCGGAAATGTTTAACTTGTCATCCAAATACCGATCACAACAGTTAAGAATCTATTTGACGGCTGCCCCAATTCATACCATGACGAAAGCACAACGGACATTGTTTCTTCAACGTAACAGAAGCACAGCGATCATTCGATGTAAGATTGGAAGTCTGTACTGGATGGAAAAAGATGCTAAAGCAACTTTGATTCAACTTCTAGTCACTGGGACATCCAACCTCTTAATCGCTTTCAAATGAAATTGAAATTATAAAAGTGTAGACATACGATTAAACTGTTAAATGTACACCCTCATGCTTAGATAGAAATCTTGCTTTCGCTTGGCTTTCACAACTTATATTCTAATTTCAGTATACAACCGTACTTGCTTACCATTAGAAAGTTGAAAAGTTCTTTACAAGAACAAGCGATCAATTTTTACTGCCGTGAATCCACTGTGAATAATACTAATTAGCTGTAGCTATTAGAACTTGGCAGCAATTAAAATCGGTTTGTTATCATAATTCTAATTTCAGTTTTGTTTATTTAAACTCCTTTTTGGATCGACACCTTGGTAGGGATAATTAACGAATTCTTCGCTTCCCTTTTGACACCTTATTAGTAATTTGTAATTGCCCAGAGAAACTTGGTTCAGTTAAATAATACTGCTAACACTGGCATCCGTTTCCAAACTTCTCCAACCTTAGGAGGTTGCTACGAATGATGTCACAACATCTGTTTAATTATCTGAATCTCAAATTGCTTAATGGATCATTAGCACGGTCAACATTGTCCGATTTAACTATAGTTCCTACCTCCTACTTAGATTCACATTTTCTGTGCTAATTACACGGCTGGCGAAAATTTAAACGGGGAGAAACTTAATTGAGACCAGTCTTTATATGGTTTATTTGGGTACTGGAATTTCCTTGGAATTACAAGATATTACTAAAACACTATTGACTATGACACCAAATCCGTTGAATCTGTATTCAGTTTACTTCATACCATATACTCTAGTTAAACAACTTCGTCCAACTATTTCGGTCCGACATTGAGAAGGGAATGACACAGGAGCCAGGAACTTACCGCCACATTATTTTTTCGGGTACACCGGCATGCCCTGAGTGGGTACGGTCAATATTTCTTTGAGGAGAAGAAATGAAAACATTTGAAAAGACCAATTCTTGAAAATACGTAGCGCTTTTATTTCAAAAAAATTATTTGAATCGTGCAAAGTGCTTTTATTTATACGAAAATATTGACGGAGAATCACTCTTGGCAAACCAGGGCACCCGAGACGGTTATGGGGGTCAAGTCAAGGTATTCCCTTGTGACACAGCTGCCAGTAACGTATTCTAGTATCCGAATCCTAATTAAATTGGCATTATCTATATACTAAATACTATATATGTTAAATTTTATGATTGATTGGCAATAAATTCAGTAAATTTTAGATCGGCCAAGTGTCTACCATGCTCACATATATCGCAAACATACTAAACTGAACCAATTATATTTGCTTAGAAATGAATCGCTTGTTCTTGTAAAGAACTTTTCAACTTTCACTATAACCACTAGGTTTGCAGATGTAAAAATATGGATTCAGCGAAATTGGTGTCACGGGAATTTCCACATAGTATCTTGCCTTAATTGCAGGAAAGTTCAAGTTCACACATGACTACTTTTATAGTTTTCGAACCGTATCCGAAATATTGGAACGAAATTGTCTGATCCGAGTACGAACATCACAATAAAGCCAAAGGCCATAATTGTAACGATGGACCATTAAGTAATTAGAAGTATCGCTAATTACAGTTTAATTAATTTCATTGCAATGAAGAGAGACTTAGGCAATGAAACACGGATGAAGGACATCGTATGAAGTAAACTGGATGAGATTAGACACTGGTGACCGCTCGGCGCTCGTGGTAATCACCAGGTAAGTAAAATCCAATTAATTCAACATATATTTCAAAATGCCCATTTCCCTGAAACATGTGGACCCATAATTAGGCATAATTTAATAATTTGTCATATTTGCTTTTATATCTAATTCTTACCAACTTGCCATGGTTGGAAAAGTTGAAAACGGATACCAGTATGAGCGTTGTTAGTTAAGCCAATAATTAAGCAAATCACAAAATTATTGATATGGCGTCACCGGGGGAAGCGAAGAATTCGTTAATTATCCAATGAACTAGGAATTATAGGAACAAATTAATTTTAATTGATATCAAGTTCGAATATCTACTGCTAATTAGGTTGGTCACCCGTCTCTCGATGTTTAAATATACGTGGGTTGTACAAATATTTCGTAATTCGAATGAATATGCGGAATATTCCGGTCCTCTACATTCATTGGGACGAGTCGGAGTCGAATATACTTAACTACTGTAAGCTAGTGAGTTTTCTAACAGTCAGCGTTAAGACTTCAACATGCTAACAAAATTTGAGTTATGCATTGTTAAAAATATTCTCCGGAGACTTTGTCGGTATGGTTGGGTTGAGCTTGATTTGAAGGAAGACAACGATCGGCCATTGCAGAGAACTAAATCCAAATGGAAACGCCCTATTCTTCTAATTCGAACTGGCATTTCATTCTGCTACATGATTTTTACAACGCTTCGAATTCCAACCACCGTTCAACTCTTTAGAGAAACAAAACGTTTTGACGATTGTGTAATCCATGGAATTCTGGTTCTTTACCGTGTCGGGGTATTTCTTAATAACTACGTATCCGTTGCGCACATGGACATCATAGCAGAACTCCTGAACAACCTTTTATCGCTGAACACAAATTTCGGTAAAACCTTCGCTTCTAAATTCCGCCCCACCCAGTACACAATTCGTAGTTTTATACCTGATTATTTGCATTCAATTCATTGTTTCCCTAAAGGAATTCTTCATTTCAATAAGAAGTATCTGGAACCAAATCTAAGGGAGAAACTTCTTCGAGCATCTCTACATGCTATCACAATTACATTTACTTGTATGGCATGTGACTTCCTGGCGAAACCTGACAATCCTGCTTATCTCTTCACAATGCTCGGAAATGAATCACGCGACAATTCATTGTATTTCATTTGTTTCTTTCTTTATGAGCTGTGGATCGTCACGGATATAATTTTTCTATTCCGTGCTTTATTTCTCATCGAGTTCGTATACATTTTCAGTACAAAATTCTGGCTAAAGTATATATGGTAAGTTAATCCTCCCTTAAATTAAATCAAAATACGCTTCACGATTATTGACTTTTCAGTTCCAACCGGAATGAGTTACTTGCGGATAGAGAGCAGAGTCACATTGCAACAACAGCTGTTGTTTCTAAATCACCTCTAGAGATCCTAGGTACTGCAGTACTTCCCGATATAGCACAGAGTCACGTTGAAGCAACAGATCTCTTTGGGAATTGTTCCCGGAAACTCTATCACCAGCTATACATTCTCAACACTCTTCAGAACTTAAGTTTTGGATCACTTTTTCTGCCCGCGCTCAAACTCATGATTGGAATTGCGTCGGCGCTTATGTTTTATGCATTCGTAAAACTTGGCCGTGACCTCAATTTGTTCATTTACTTATTCGTAGTCACAGGCTTACCTTGTGGCTATATCGTACTCATTTCTGCTACCTATGCAATGTCAGAAATGTATACTTTGTCATCGAAATGTCACTCCCAGCAGTTAAGAGCTTATTTGAGTAATGCGTCAAATCATTCCATGACGAAGGCAGAACGGAAGTTGTTTCTTCAATACAACAGAAGCACAGCGATCATTCGATGTAAGATTGGAAGTCAGTACTGGATGGAAAAAGATGCTAAAGCAACTTTGATTCAACTTCTAGTCAATGGGACATCCAACTTGTTAATCGCTTTCAAATGAAACAATACTAAATTACAACTTGTTATTGTAGTCTTATGATTAGAGCACATCTATAATGTGATCCTATATTATTTCTACATGTATTTTAAAATGTCTTGTCGGACACACCAAAACATTAAGCAGAAAATGTCTTCAATTCGGCATTAAATAAAAAAAAATATCCAAAGTTCGGACAAGCATTGTAGATTTGAAGGATTTAGAATTTACTTTACTTTTACTTGGATCCGGCAAACGTATTTTGCATATGACCATGACCATATGCTGATATGTATTGTGGTGTGGTTCAAATATTTTTTACCCGGACAAAATAATATTCCTTGGTTAATTGCTTAATATTGAACTGAATACCGCTACATGTCTATCTACTCGAAAATTATAGAGTAATTTAAAACATGTCACATTGTTATTATGGTTGCACAAGTTTGCATAGATGCAATTACTTTCAAAACGTTTGTCAATCAAATTCGGATACTTCTCTCTGCATTATGTGCACAGGAAGGTACTTTCTGAACCCTGCTTTCTTAAGAAATTGATTTCATCATAACCGTCTAAATTGCACAAGTAGAAATACAGATGCCATATTTATTGTCTCATAGGAATTTTTAATATATCTTGCCTTAATTACGAGTTTATAATGTAATGATATAAATGCTGGCCTCGTCTTTCACCTCGTTTTCACGGGGCCCAAAAAGTTTGAGTTCTACTGACTGGCAATCATTGGCGGTTAGTAATTATATAATTAAATGTCCTTTAGAAATATTTTGGTTCTTCAAGCTTGGAAATTCAGTACAAAGTTGGAGTTAAAACCTTCAACATGCTAACAGAAATTGAACTGATTACAATTAAAAATATCCTAAGGAGACTTTGTCGATATGGTTGGGTTGAGCTTGATTTCAAGGAAGACAACGATCGTCCATTGCAGAAAACTAAATCCAGGTGGAAACGCCCTAGTCTTCTAATTCGAACTTGGATTTCATTCTGCTACTTAATTTTTGTAATACTACGGATTCCGACCACGGTTCAACTGTTCAGAGAAACAAAACGGTTTGACGACTGTGTAACTCATGGACTTCTATTGCTGTATCGTGCTGCAGTATGCCTGGCTTATTCAATGTCTCTTACGCACATTGACATAGTAGCAGAACTACTCAACAATCTGATCACGTTGAACACAAATTTTGGTAAAATTTTTGTTTCTAAATTTAAATTTGTTCCCACTGAAATTTCGCATTGAATTTATATTTCTCATAGGAATTTTGCATTTCAATAAGAAATATCTTGAACAAAATCTGAGGGAAAAATTTCTTCGAGCATCTGTTCATGGTATGACTGCTACAGCATTTTTTGTTGGTTGTCTATTCTTGGCGAAATCAAACTCGCCAGCATATCTCTTCACAATGGTCGCAAATGAATCACGTGACAATCCATTGTACTTCATTTGTTTCTTGCTTTTGGAGATGTGGACTGCATTGGATGTTATTTGTTTATTCACTTCCTTGGTGCTCATTGAGTTCGTACACATTTTCAGCACAAAATTCTGGCTAAAATATTTATGGTGAGTCAATCTTATCTTAGATAAGATTGAGATTGACTAACACATCTGATAATTGACTTATCTATTTTCAATTCCAGTCAGAATGAAGTACTTACTGAGAGGGAGCAAATTAACACTGAAACAACAGATGCCTTTGGGAATTGTTCATTG
>JAQGCB010001486.1:0-14371 GCA_034698835.1 Protaphorura tricampata
ATTTTTGATGTTTGGGAATTATGATTTTTGAATGTCGCAAGCAAGATGAATGGTTGCAGCGATAGCGGAAAATGTCAATCATGCACAACAATGGTTACTTTTGAAGAAATACACCCAAGAACTTCATATTTTATGTCTGTCACAGAACATAATTGGACATTTCACATTCTACAGTCAATGAAGTAATTTTAAACTTTTATGTGATGTTAATGAAGAGGCTAACAAGTGATGTCATTGCCCAGTGCGCATTGCCTTTAACTTCAAAAGAAATTCGTATTCCTTCCAAGGCATTCGGCATTCCATAAAAACTTTGAGTCACTTATTTAAAGGCTTGGCAGCTCGCAAGTTTTAACTATTATTCATCGCAATCACGATATCACGAACGGCTGGTCATACTGGCAAACAAAACTGCCTGGAACATTAATAGTGCACACGGAATGATACAACTCCAGAAAGATTTAAATATAACTATGATTACGATATAATGATTGTAGTGACTGATTTTGCTGGAGACCACACGTATCAACGGATTTACAAAATAGAGTTGATCTCATGCAAATCTAAGAAAATTAATTAATTTTACTGCCTGTTGATTTCGCAGTTGTGTAAAGTGAGCAATTTAAGGTAGGTTTCTGCCCTGTATGCTGTAGCCCTAGCATATGCAAAAATAAGGGAACATAAATTGTCAATTCTGTGCAATTCGTGTACCTCTTGGTCATAAATTTATTCCGTTTTTTCGTGTAATAAAATTGACGTGTCCGGTTTATAAGTGCATTTTCTTGTTTCTATCTTCCTTCCAGAAGTGCATGGAATTTTGAGACAACTTCTAGACTCACTGGATTTGTCGGCATTAATTATGAATTATTACGCCGTTAACATTCGTATTGCAATTTCCAACTTGTAAAAATTCTTTCCAGCATTCCTTACAAAATAATAAACTCGATGTGTACTAGTGATTTCTAGCTTCTTGACTTCTAGGATATTTCCATAACTTTAATTAAATTCCTTGTAACTGCTGGATGCAATGCCTTAATCCCAACAATTCAGGTTGGATCTGTCTGGCGAATTAAATACACCGGAAATCCGTATCATGCTCTCTATGTATATGTTAGTTGTTTCCGCTCTTCTTTTCCAATGAATTCAGCTATAATTTTGTAGCCGGAAACGGTCACACGTGTGTATGTAAAAGCGCATACCTTGACCGTGACATTGTGGTTGACAATTGTGCAATCCAAAAAGTGCGTCTACCTGAAATCGTTACATATTCCGTTCCAAAAATACTACATATGAAATTGTGTTGAAAATTTCAAAAATACATTTGCTCAAAATATTATTATCTTTTTCAGCATTATGTCTTACTGTACCTCAGGGTGAAACAAACTTATTTCTCCAGTTTTCAACGAAATATGGCTGGCGAAGCCCCACTCTCATTTCATGGTAGATCATGATATCCGGATAGTAATTATTTTACTTGAAGACATATTATCCAAGTAACCTAATCTTGGCAGCGCCAGACAGATGTTTCGTATGATGCGATTGTCGGTGTGTAAGCTGTTCCTAAAGAACTTAAAACCCTAACACACCATCCAATCCCAACCCCAACAATGAACATTTAAATATACAACAACGGAGCAACACATTATTTTTTACCTTAACACGATACGAACATTATGAAAACCTATCGGCGCGAAATGAATTTTACGGTATTTCCTCCTCACTTCACAAAGTTCTGAGCCTAAAAAACGTAGCAAAGCGGATGCCATGGATGTTCGCACCAGCTTATCCACAACTAGTGTGGTCGATTTCTATGTACACTTTTGATTGAATGCACATGTAACATTATTGTACAAAGTACTACTTGATTACAGTGTTGTATTAAGTTTCATGACGTCTGTACTACTCAAAAATTACAGAATTGAGTTTTGAGTTGAGTCATTTGAGTGACCATAACCGAATACATGTACTTCTCCGATTTAAGGAGTATCGAATTACCTCTGCACCCTGCAATCCTCCCACGTATCATCTAGTAGTGCAATGCGTATTGGTAAAACGCTGAAATCGAAGTTTAAAGTATCACTGCGTGGCATAAAAATAATTATAATGTATTGAATGTACGTTAAATCCGAACATTTTAACAAGGGACAAATGGAGTGGCTGCCACGGGTGCTGCCAAGTGCCAAGATATCTGCCCATTACGTGAAAACTGTAAGAATTTGAAAGCATTAAAAAAGCGTACTAACTTGAGATTTGATTTTATAATATTTCAAGTATTTCAAAAGAAATCTAGAACAGTCGTGTTTTATAGTTCAAAATATTACGAATGTCGCTGCGGATGTCATTTGACGTAACCTGACTCTGCTTTCATTGTCATCTGGTTACCACGGTCATTATTTCCTTAAAGAGTCAAAAGAGACCTTTTTTGAATTGTCCAATGTATCAGGATTCGAAACCCCAAAATTCCTTAATAGATATTACGGGATTGTAACCTTGTACCTAGGAACTGACCTAACACCGTACCAATAATGAATAATGTCTCCGTAAGTCACTAGTCTGAAAACTTGAGTTTCTTATTTTCTCACACAATACCTTCAGGGTTTTTCCTAATCTCCCAGTCCCAAGAATATAACCTTTTAGGTAGGACTTCTTGGAAAACTGTGTTGCAAGAATTGTTTCTGTATCACCCACCCTTTCGTCGAACGATTTCTCCTTTTACAAGCTCTTAAAAATTCGGAAACAAACTGTGTAGTAAGTTTACTCTTTGTAAATAGCGAAACTTGGTGAAGATTGTGGAAAACCTTTTATTCTCTGGTGATTTCACCATGCATAAGAGTCATTTTTTTTACTCCAAGGAGAATAAAGCGTTCTGACCATCCATTCATTCGTTGAACACGACCGTATGGATGAAAAGCTAAGCTTTATTTGGAAACGATCTCTTAAAATCGGAGAGCTGTGAAGCTGGAAGTTAATGAAATTGAACAATTGGATGGGATGTAGAAATCCTAGAAGTAGTTAATTGATTGGCATCATAGTGATTCATAACTGCGAATAATTGTAATTGTGACAAAATTCCTTGCTTCCTCGAGAATGAGTGAGAAATTACATTTGTATTTTGTACACGCCGGCCGAGTGCGTTGGGTGCTTAGCTATGTGGGGTTGTATTAAACTACAAAATTGAAAAATCCTCTATTGTACAAGTCAAATAAGGTCAATGCCACTTTCATCGAAAATTCTCAACGAATTTAGAGGCATTTGTAATTCAATGGTTTTCAGAATTCGTAATTATTCTTAGGATTTCCGCAGGTGTGCCTAGTTTGACAGGCTACACTAACAGGTTTTTTTTTCGTACAGACGTGACAATTAGGCATAGCCTTGTTAATCCAACCTGACAAATAAATGTAAACAATCCTCAACGCTCAACTCTTGAATTACCTGAATTGATACCACAAGAAATGTTGTCTTTTATGGAATTTTGGCAAATGAGGTATTTTATTGAGCTTATGCGATTTGAACATACTTTTAGTATAAACTGCCCAGTACAGTGGCAGTCTGGCAATGGCCAAGAGCGAAACGGGGTTCTCAAATAGAGCAAAGTTAAGATTTTCAAGGGCTGAATGTGAGTATGAGAATGCCACTTCTTATAGCCACCTAGAAAAAAATCTAGTTATACCTGATCGAATCTAGGGGCATGGCATCATCACGTACAAAACGTAACGAGTGCATGGACTCAAATTGCTAACTAATAAAGAATCAAGTCAAGTCTGTAAAAATTTGCGTCATCATTCACAAAGTCTTCAAGTTTGTGATTGAATTGATGGAAAGCAAGTTGAAGTTTGGCAGTGATTAGGTGTTGGACGAGGTAATTCAATTGAATTTATTTGAATTGTCTGTAGTTTAGTAATACTACAGTCGAATCATTGAACGATTGAGAAATAAATATGTTATAACACAGATTGCTAGCAGTATAATTACTAGTAACGATAATCAATTTAAAACCTCTCTAACTCGTATGTTGAGACTTTAAAGATTTTTTCAACTTTTCAATGCCAACCAGTAGAATATTATTGCTCTTTACAGAATATCAAATATCCACACACACGCATACAAGGAATTTGCAATAATTTAATTGAAGCAATGCCGAGTGGAATGACATAGTTGATAAACTGGCCAAATATACAAATTTTGGTCTTGCTATTCAATTCAGGAAAACCTGCTGTCAAACTACATCCTTTCCTCTTTGCTCATCCGGGATCTCAATTTTGAGTGAATTTGAAAGATCATCTACGTAATTTGTGTTTTCTTTGTCACTTTGTGACACTTTTTAACTCAGAGCACACACTCGTCAAGTGATCACAGATACATTACATGCATGCTTGCCTGTCTCATTGAGCAGTATCAAATAGTATTTAACATTTTTTAACGAATCTGTTCGGATTTCACTCATGAATTGAGTAGACTGTTTTACATAACGTTTAAATCACAACCTGCGGACTGACGTAATTCATGAAAGATCAATTACAATTCAAGGTCAATTGAAATTTTGAACTATACCTTCATAAATGAATGCATGTGTAGAATTTAGTAGTAAATATAGAGTGCCTTAATTAAAACACCAACTGGACAATTTTACGGAGACACGCGCACGCCTTGGATTATTAAACAAACATTTTGATGGTATGGTACATGCGTCACTCCTCGAATCAACGTTTGCTCTTGATCCAGTAAATGCATAAAATTAAAATAATTATTATTTGCTTTAAGTCTGAATTGTCAATTATTTGACAGATGAAGCACTGAAAAATAGCATTCGCATTGTGTCATTCATTCTCTTTTGTTTATTTAGAGGAACGTGTCATTTACGGATATGTTTTGCGTAGTTGAAAAACAAAATGACTCATTGTGACGATTACGAGTTAACCGGATATGGTACGATTATGTCAGTCTTTCATTTCAGATTATACCACGATTTATATTTGTATGAAATGAGAGAAGGAAGTTACTTTTGAACAGTTTTATAGATTAAAGTAACGTCCTGACGATCTTAAAGAACATGTGTCTTTTTTCCAAACTCTCTATGAATATTTGAACATAATGAGTGACAACGGTAATTTAAAAACAATGTTTTGAATACGATTCCTTAAACATAACTTTTAACATAAGGCCGAATTCTTATCCTGTCTCTCAACCAGGTTGTTTGGGACAGGCTTTCTGTATTTTTACTTTACGTGTGAGAACTTGCACATTTCATTAATCACAATATTTTCAATAACCATTATTGAAAACTTTCCATTCGTTGATATTTCGTATCAATTGATTTAATTTTGACTTTTCACAAATTTCTTCATTCCATAGCAATTTTAGAATTAATTTGCAAGTGTTCTTAGCGGTCAAACACGTCTTGAGTATACCGCTTACGTATATGCCTTCGCTAAATAATTATCTATTTCGTATACTTTGATGAAGACAATAGAGTTATGCGTCCAAAGTTAAAGCAAACCCAGTGCTTCCAATTCCGTGATAAAGCATAACGATGAAAGAAAATCATTATTGGAAGTCATGATTCTCTTTCATCATACAAACCACATCCTTTCCTACAAAGTTTGAATGAGAAAGAACAAATGAGCGGAGCAGATTCGTAAGGTTTCCAAAATGTAAAATGTAAATGTAATGATTCATTGACTTCCATTTCTCAGTCTAACTTATACAAGTCCAGTCACTTAATTAGAGATAGTCTGAACAAGTTTTTTTATGTGTTGTAAATTATAAGCAAGCATTCGGCTCCCTGCACTGCATGCATACTAATTCGGAAAACATCTAGATCCAATTAAAATTCAAAAATAATCGAAAACATTCTCATTTAATTGATGGGTCGGCCAAGTGAAAACTGAAAGGAGATCAGTTTGTTACTCTTCAATTAAATGAGAAAACCAATAGTGAAAAGATAGAAACAGTTTAATGAACCATGAGGCATGCAATGGAAATCCAATCAAACATACCAGTAAGTATACACCTTTCACATAATGAGTCAATAATTTACTTTAAGATAGAAAATTGCATAAGTACTGTGCACGTTTGAACGATATTCTGACAGTACTCATTTCATCCAACTTTTAATGAATAGCTTTTCTTGCATTCGTGACAATTAACTTTTCCTTCTCTACCGCGCAATACAATGCAAAATGTAACCGCGCAAGGTTAGCTTAATATGAGAGATACGCATCTATTATCGCCAAATTTTTGGCAGAATTGATCTCATATATGAGAGAATGTCTTCCGAATACGGTTACCCATTCACCGGGTGTCACAATTTTAACAGTATAAATTGGGTATACCGATTTCAATGTCAGCGTCATTCATCAATTTCAGTTACTTAAAATTATACATTAAACTGTATTAAGGTTCCGTTCGGTTTCACTTCACACACGAGTCTCACCTTCCGGTAACGGTCTTGTCTTGCCTTCTTGGTGTGTGTTCATTCGTTGTGTAACTAATTTTTACACACGGTATCTTCTAAAGTTCAAAAGAGTAGTATATTTATTGCTGCTTCTCATCATTATTGTTAGCAATATTTCTTGTATGGTTTCTTCCCTGCCCCGCCGTATTTGGTTATTGTTTAATGTATGAAACATTATAAATTATTGTTTTGTGTACTGCAATGTTACAATATATTCTCGAGATCATGGGCAATTGCATTAAAGTTACAACGCTGATGACACTTGACGGACTTGCGTCTTAAAATTGCATACATTGCCATTTCTTAACCCTAATTCATTCTGGTGTTTGTTGAAAGTTTGACCACTTTGTGGGGCCATTGTATTGTTGTAATTTAAAGTTAATGGTTATATGCTGCAGGTAGTGACCAGATGCAAAGTATTACGTTATTTTACTGGAAATTTCTAGAGTTGATTGTCCACTAATAAGTCACGATGTGTCATTGAATTGTTAGTGACATTTTCTTGTCCGAAGGTGTGAAAATTAATTGCATAAATTAAGTATTCGTCTTTGTTTTGGTGTTAATTGTTTTCATGACTCTTTTGTTGTTTTTATGTTTTCAGGGAAGTGACCCAAGTCGGGCAACATGCCGGGGAAGTCTGCAGTCACGTCGCTCACAATTGAATCGAGAAATACATCGCGAAATGCGACTTAGAGCCGGAGCTGAGAATTTGTTAAGGTAAATTCAAATAATAATTAAATAGTAGTAATTATTGTCGGAAAAGTTTACTATTTCTTGGAAAATCCTTTCAACCTTTATGATAATCAGATTCTTCCATACTCATCATCCCATTTTGCATCGCATTTTGAAAAACTAGTATTGAAAAGGCAAATCTGTCAAACGTATGCAACGTCTTCAATCGCAAACCATATAACTTCCTGACTCAAAATAATATTGTTCTGATAAGTCTCAAAAACTAAATTATGATACTAATCCTAAAGTATTGCGAAGAAAGATGTAGTGGAAATTCTTGATTGAAAGGTTGCGAGAACATGGTGTTTATGCAATCCAAGCGTCAGTGAATTCAAATGGATCATGAGAATTATGCTTGACTTGAGTTTATTCTTGTACCCAATAAAACCTGCATATATCAATTTGAGAAAACTGCATGCCCAAATGTTCAATGAACTAACCTTATTGATTTCTTTTAATCAGGGCTACGAACAATCGAACTGTGAAGGAAACTGCAACTCTCGAATTAAGCTTTGTCAATTCCCATTTGCAATTACTACGTGAACAATTAGCCGAATTGAATGGATGCTTGGAAGCGTATCAGGGACAAGGGTAAGTCATTTTATTTATTCATATATACTTTGTACTAATTTGTCAGTCTAGATTCTACGAATTTTTTTCGCCCAAAAAGTACGCCGAGATCCAGTGTGTGAGGGGAAAATGTAGCACCACAAATAATTGAATGGCCCTCGTTTTCCAAAGGTCACGATAATGTATAACCGACAGTATTTATTATTCCGAATAGCTCATTTGTTTGCAAGGTAGTCGACAGCTTCATTGCCGTCGACCGAACTATGAATATTTATGCACGAATGATTATTTCAAACAGAAGGCCTCCCCAATTAAGTACATTTTAAAATTCGTCTTTACTTCCAATTTTCAAGGGATGAAATGACTGCAATTTAAAATTTAACATATGAACGAATTTAGTAACATCCGTGCAACAACCTTTTCCGTGTTCGTGAATGTTTTTGATTTCGCAAGCTGCGTAGAAGCTAAGGATGGCTGCGGAAAATGCAAAAATAATTCGTACCAAATTATTACGTAGAAATCGTTAGGCGAGGAATGTTGATAAAATGAAAGGTTAATTGCTCTCTACAGGTGAGGGTAAAAAAAAGTAGGGCGTGAGTCTTCTGAGACATGAACAAGATACATGACATGATATGAAATAGTTGGACAAGTGAATCTGCATGCACTGTTTCAGGAATTTTTTATGACTTGGTTTGACGGGCGTAGCACTTAATTGAAAGCAAAAGTGTTTACCATACAATGTTGATGATTTCGCCCAACGCCATATGTTTTTATCTGCCGCTCGACGTTTACATGCATGCGTATCTGAAAACACAAGTTTATTCACCCAGTTAACGCGTAACGTAGGACTCGAATAATTTTTGGTCCAGCGGCTTAATTTATTCGTGCCCGAATAAATTTTGAGAAACATGGATTTATGATTCTGAATGTTAGATGACATTCATACTCCTCAGACGCAATTATCAGACAATCGAACATTATCTTAATATCCGTAATACACACTTCACTTATAATACCTGACGAAATTATTGCAAAAATAATTAACCCATGTACCCTCGCGAACAAGAACATATGTTTAATCCGAGTTTAAATAACTGACTTCCCTGAAATTGGACCCAAGGCCCGAGTATTGTGCAAATCTCACAGGCAAACTGACTTTTGTAAACTTATGTAGGGTGCGTCAAAAGTAACCATCTATTTTGCATGCTGTGGCATGTAAAATAGATTATATATTTGGTTTGACACACAATGAATATACAATATCGTTTTTAAAAAATTCAATGATTGAAACGTTAATTTTTCAGACAAGACACAAGTCTTCCCATGATCCCACTGGGCCTAAAGGAGACGAGAGATATTGACTTCCGGGAATCTTTCAAGGTACGGTGACGGTCGCCTCATTTTGTCTGTGTTTAAAATACTCATAAGTGGACTACAAAGTTATTACTACCTAATATTTTCATCATTAATCATTTTAGAGGAGAAAAAAGTATTATAATATTTTAAAGAGAGTAAGTCATTTGTGGTGAAGGTGTCAGCGTGAGGACTTTATTGTTTTGTCACTTCCTTGACAGGATGACAAGTTTCAGACTTTAGGCGATGTCAATACGTTTCGCATTTAAATCTATCAAACCAAATAGAAAAATTAAATAAAAATGCAAGGAAGGCAAAGCCATCACTTTTTTTTGGATGATACTATTCGTTCAGCCTGAGTTATTTTTTTATGTGAAGATGATTAAGTCTCATTCACATATTACATAGCATTGTGTTTTCCGTATCGTTCGTAAGTATTCTACTCACGGACGGCGACAAACTTTACGGTCGACAAACTTTCCAATGTAATCCAACGAAATAGTCTGCCTGTGTTGAGTTGAGTTTAAAGTCTGTCTGTACCTCTAATTCACACTCACACCGTCACACCCTTCTTCTATCCATTGAATAGAAATATATGGTTACATTCAATACTAAAATTGACGTCTGTCGGGATATCGTAGTGCAGTAGACTATTTCAGACCTATGACGATCTCATCTGCATCATGACACAATTCGATTCATACAATAAATCACTTCCTTGTATATTTTTTTACCGCTGCATTTGCAGTACCGCGGGCAAAGATACAGCAACCGTATCGATATCACCACTGTAGAATTCCCAATATCATCCTCAAATTGTGTATTACCACTATCATTATGGTTTGCTCATTGTGCTTTGTCATGATTACCGAATGACAGTTTACTTGCTTAACCGGGCATTTCATTTGCTATAGCTTATGCATCAATGGCAGCGCTCCAGAAACACCGCTTTTATATTTTGTTGCTCATTTGCTCCCTTGGAATTTGACAATGGCGAAAACCTAGTTGTTGACCTCGAACAAAGTTTGAGACTCTGGTGACACCCTGAACCTAATAAAGCAGAGTCATACACAGTCGTACTCTCACAAATTTTCTAGAAAATATATCAATATCATCAATTAGGTGTCGAATTTCATTATAGGTAGATCCCAGATAGTAGAGGACATGAAAAGGAGAGGATCGTATCCATTTTTACCTGTAAAACTCAACATAATTACGATCCGATTCTCGATTTGGAACTCAAATATGAAACCAAGGTTTCTCTATTCGAAACTGTAGTGTCTGAACCGTTAGCAGTTATTTTTTTTTAATCCATGGCTAACTGTCAGATTTATTTCACGCACAACCCTTCAATTAATTCTCCAGTTAATTTTAATACCCATTTGTACATGGTTGAAAGTGGTTAGAACAGTTTCACCCTCCAAATCCCAACCGTTTTACACATGCTAGGGCAAGTATCTAAGAATATACGAGTCTGTGAAATGGCTGAATATACTTAAATAAGAATTACGACTCGTATGTATTTAGTTGCGGCTCTTCTGACTCTGATAACTTTTCTTTTCCCGTCTTAAGACTGAAATGACTTCTTTGAATCACCTGAACACGCTCAAACCATACTACTGTAAATTTTATTATACCATTTAAGAGTTAACTGTACAGCCGGCATGTAATGTATTTGAGTGAGTGATGGGAATATCATATTACATTATGATGATCGTTTGAAAACAAAACACATGCACATGGTATGGTGCTTTGGTCGCGGTCTTGGGCTTAATCCAAGTTAAGATTTCAATCTAATCTTCCGCCCGTCCGTTATATTTTGCTTGCTATGAGTTTTACCTGTGGGAATTGGAAATATTACCGGTTTGAAAGAAAATGCAACAGGTTTAATGTGAAAGAATAATACAGAATGGTCCGGATGTGCAAAAAAAATCATCCTTCATGTTTTCTCTCCTGTAAAATGTGTGCGTATACAGTGTTATACCATTAATTTCTTTGCACGTTTGGTTCTTCATGGGACAGGAAAGCTTCAAAGAATTAATTTATTGGACTGATAACGTAACAACTTGATTTTAAAAGATCGTTTTTCTTAACTTGAGGTCAACCTCAACCTCAACCTTCAAGTCTAAGCCCGATCTGTACTGCTGCATGCTGCTCCTAACATTGAATTGCAAAATGAAAACGAAATTAAGAATTCATTTGTTCCGCTAAAACCTTAACACTTAACTCACCGTCACCCGCTGCTTTGCGGTCATTAAACTGACCAGACAAGTGAAAGCAAGTTTATTGTTTCAATTTGATATTGTGACACCGACACCATATTCCGGCAGGAAATGAAGCGTGAACTTTTTTTTTGTATTGTCTTTAAATTGTAGTTGTTTCACGTCTCCGTTTTAACATTTTGTAATTAATTTCCATGTTTCCCTAGCACATATAAACACATAGGGCAAAACCTTATTGTCTTTCTCGCATTAAAAACCATAATCGAAATCGAAGTACACGTATTTTTTTAGATAATGGATTGGCGTTTTCCATTTCGCCTAGGGAAGGCACCCCGTTTTTCACATTGGGGAATGTACCCCTAATATTAAATCTCAATCAGACGACAAACAAGGAAATATCTTTAAAATTGTTGCCAATGTCGAGTTATGTTATGACGGGAGCAGTTTCGTAAAACTCTTTCCATCAATATTTTTGTCCGTTCCTTTTTTGCATGCATCTAACTCTCCTGTTTATTAGCGTTGCTGTTACTGTCACCATATCCGGTAGCATAGTAGCCTAAAATTGTTTAATATTTATTTTAGTCAGGTGTAGTAGTGTAGTGTATATGATGTATTTAACAGTTGATTAAATGAATTTAAGAGGCAAGAGGCAAACTAGACACTACGGGGACCTCATTCCGTGCAAAACGTACTGAAAGACCGACTTTCTATTATTTATTGTCAGTCTTTTATTTCTTTATTTACATACATAGAAAGTTTGATGCCTGTCGGCCTGCTTAGCAGTATAGTGAGATGGATAATTTTTTTCCCTTGATGATGAATATCGCACCAATGAAAGTAATATATATTTATATTTAGACTTTAGACAGACAGGCAGGGATAGCATAGGCCAATATGATTTATGGTGTATTATATGTCGAACTATGTAACGTAATGTATGAATGTAAAGCTATAGATTGTATTTTTTTTAATTTCAGGACTTCATCCTAGAGCATTACAGTGAAGACGGAAGTAATTTTGATGATGCAATACTACAATTCATGGAGCTTCGGCAGGTAAGTTTCGCAAATCGCGAGGGACATTATTCGTAAAATATGCCTGGAGCTCCAAACAAGCAACAGCAACATTAAAAAATTAAATGATCTTCCTATTCCATACTCCTATAACATTAACATTTGCATATCTTATGTGTTTCCTTATTCATTTTTTTTCTCCCTCGCAGGCAATGAGACGCCCGTCGAGAACCAAAAGTGGAGTTCAATTGCTTCTGAGATATTTGGGCGTCTTATACTATGTAGAAAGGAGATTCTTTCCGGCGGACAGAAACATTGGTGTATTCTTCGAATGGTGAGTGAAAACATGACAGTCATCGTCAATCGTCATCCCTCTTTTGTTCTCCTAAGATAAGATACCTTTTCAAGGGAGACACATTATAAATTCAAAGGCCTCTAAGGCGTGGTGGATTTTTGAGGCCGCTCCATGTATTAGGCGAAAATAATCAGATAGTAGAAATCAGTATCAGTTAGTTTCAAAAGATGACAAGGGAGAGCATTCTGACGAGATGTACAGTTCGCATAAGCGAAATCACTTTTGACAATATGACTTCAAACAATTTCGTCCACGCAGAAAAGTGATACGTGAAGGGACGTACGGACGAACGGAACCTAGAGATCTCACTGTATTTCATGTCATTCGACCTCACCTACAATGCCACTTAGCATTTAGCAATGACTATTTGTAAACAATAATCTAACGACTTTGACATCTTTTCGGTTAACCGTACAGATGTCCATGACCATGACTGACATTTTAAATGACACAATCGATCAGTTAAGGCGATATTACATTTTACGACGGAATACTTTCCCTTATTAGATGAGCCGGACGCAGGATGTGCATGCTTTTTCGATTTTGGGAATGTTCGCCCAGAAAATACTAAATTGGGAAGAAAACAAACTTTCCCTTTCATCAAAATAAGGAAGAAAATGATAATTATCCCACCGGTTGATTACACCCGTACGCATACCCCCCGTTGATTCCGTGATTTATTTGCTGGATTTAAATATAATACGTACTATACTGTATACTTCCTTGAAAGGGTTGACTAATAAGTTGAAATACAATTAAGGGAATGGATGATGATGACGCTCAAATTAAAACGTAATCTCAGAGTGACAACAGTGAAATTCCCCCCTGTTGAGAGATTTTAAGTCCTTTAGTTTAGTTTATACAGTTCAGAACAAAATACAATACTACACACCCAGTTGCCAGTTGTACATGCTTTGCCTTGCCATTGCCAGTACTACTACTACTACTGGGTTTGCATATTACATACTCAGTATGACTTCGCAATTCATTCAGTGGTTGAGGAAATGCAAATGTGCTTGTTATTTTGCAGTAAATCACAGCTACAGCTAAATTACAAATTATGTTTATAAGATCATGCTACCAGACGATTTCCATAACTAATTTGTCTCTCAACATTTGAAGGAAATATAATGTGGCATATTACTTAAAAACCAGAAATGTGTACATTCACTTAGTTGTAGTAACTTCACTTTATTCTAATTATTGTCAAAACACTACTCATGGGTCATAAATCTGACACTTTCCCCATAAAGGAAGCGACAAATGATGCCTTTAATTTCGACTCAAGACTGTGGACACAGATATAAAGTATCCGGAATGTCAACTGAGGTTCCCATTAAAATCACTAAAGCGAATTTTGCACAATTGGACAGGATAGTATTTAGTGTGTGATCCCAAGGAACCGGCACAGCCGGCGATCACCTCTCTTGAACGGCATGATCACTTTTCATGTGGAAAAAACTAAATGAATATACAAATAGTGTATAAACTCACCTGTTCAATCCTAAACAGGACTTGGTCGCCAGGGCCGGCCTTTGCATATTTGCCGCCCCGGGCGAACTTAACTGAGCGCCCTACTATTACCAGAAAATGAAATCGTAATTACGGGTTTCAATTAGGCGGACTACAACTAAAACTACAGTTTAAGGGGGGAGTTGGTGGATGGGTCTGAAAA